>JBBPBX010001833.1:78604-97155 GCA_038048925.1 Garcialebias charrua | reverse complement strand
TCGACACACTCTTGTCGTCAGATTCCAAAGTGCAACACACAAGAAAAACAGGTCTCAACTTTATGACCGAGGTCAAATTAAATCTCGTGGATTTAAACGGTTGTTAAGGTTAGTTTTTTGTTGTGGGTTTTAGGCTTAGCGTTTCTAAGTTCAAATTGGACAATGCGACTTATAGGGTGGGAATTATGGTAGTTTAAACCTGATTAGTTTATTTACTAACTTGTGTTTGGACGACCTTATTATCCCATGAAGTCGGTGAGTTTGTGAGATCTTTGTCTTTTGTGGAGTCATTGAACGCCTTGTAAGGTTTGATCTGATTTCGATGTACCCATTTAGCAATTGGCTCTTTGCGGCCTTTGCTGATTTTGATTTCGTAGACGACTGAGGACACTTTGTCTGTTATCAGATGAGGTCCAGTCCACCTGGGCATTAGTTTGCGGGCGAGAGTTCCGGTCTCGGACCCTCCTTTCCCGGTTGCTGGGGCGAACGTATAGTACCAGACTCTGTCTCCCACTTGGAGTTCATTGTGAGAGGCCTTCTGGTCATAGTACGCCTTACGTCCTTCAGCGGATCTTTCCAGGTTTTTCTGGGCGAAAGCAAAAGTGTTTCTGAGGTGTACATTCAAATCTTTGTCTTTGGCATGGCCTAACATCACCCCCCTTTGGTCATGGGGGACCACGAACACAGGTGAGGACGTCCGTCCATGGGCACAAGTTAGGATGCCACCGTTTAGTTTAAACTGTTCGCGCAGCTGAGAGAAGACGGTACACAGGAATCGTTTAGGTTTTGGCCAACGTATCTTCTTACGTTTACCTCTTTCCGAGTAATTCAGGTGTGTCACAACTGTCGGCGCAGTCGCAGGTGTGTCTGATTGTACAGACTGCGACGGGTCACTGTCGTTGTGTGTGTCTTCCCACTTCTTGACTGAAGAGGGGTCTCTCGTAATCTGCAACAATGATGTCCAAGTGACTGTCAGCGTTTGGTTGACTGTCATTTTCTGGACTCAGATGCCCTTGAACCAAGGTTTCATCGAAAGCTTGGTTGATTGCCGAATTACCTGTCCCAGAGGACAGTACAGCGTCTTCGGTGTGGGATCCTTGGATCTCAACACCTTTCACTACCTGTGGTAGGCAGTGGTCAGGGAGTGCTGAATGTGTCAGCTCACAGAGGAGGTTCTCTTGTTGGGCCAGAGTTTGGTCCAACTTTTGGGTCTCTTCTGTCTCACCTGTAGTTGAAGGTTCACTTACCGGGCTCTCGTCCTCGGATGAGGTGTCCCGTGTGTCCTTTGCGGTACCTGCGGTTAGGCAGTCTGTATCACAACTAGGAGGCACTTTTATTGGCAGGGGTTTTCTCACTGTGCTCCACATTTTCCGTCGACCATAATCTATAATCGCGTTGAAGCGGTTTATAAAATCTTGGCCAACCAAAAATGGGAATGAGTCAAGTTTAGACACGTACACCGGGTGGCGTAGTGTCATTTCGCCAATCTGCATGTGAACCATAGCCATAGCTGTTAGGGTTGTTCTCGTCTCTGCGAGACCCTGTAGCTCAATAGCACATTTCTCAAAGGGTATTTGCCTGTCAACACCGTTAGCGGCGGTCCTCAGCTCCTCGAACAGCTTGGCCGACATAATGGTTATATCAGAACTGCCATCCAGGAGGGCTTCACGCTCAAGGACACCTTCCAGTGTGATAGGCAGGTAAGCTTTCTTAGCCACCCCCCTTTGTATAAAGTTACACAGAAACCTCACAGGTCTTGGCCCACGTTTCTGTTCACGTGTGACTCTGTCTGTGTAATCTTGCTTACTGTCAGCATCTTGTTGGCTGTCAGCATCATGACCTTCAGGATGTTGTTGTGTGTCAGCAATTGGTTTGCTGTCAACATCCATGGCAATGTTGGTAGTAGTGTGCGCTGAGTTATTTGTGTGCTCTGAGTCTTTGTGAAAGACAGTGCTACACATCGCTCCAGGTTGGTCAATGTTGATAGTGTCATTATCAATGATAACGCCACTCATTGTATCAGGTTGGTCAAGCACAGTAACATTCAAATCTACTGACAAACTACTTACTTCCTCTGTCTCTTCCGAGCATAGAGGTGTTGGGCCATTATTCCGGGACATTCGTGACTCTTTGCCTGTCTCGAACTGTTCTGTTCGAGGCGCGGGAGGTGCAGTTCCAAGGCTCGGGGGTGGCTGTTGGGACGACGCATAGTTACATGAGTATAGGTCCTCATCCTTCAATTTCTTTTGAAGTCCACCCACCGATTGACCTTGGTTTTCACCCATCTGGTTCGATCTGAACCGTTGTGGGTCTCTTAGAGAGTGAACACCTACCTTTTGTGGTTCGTTGCTTGTCTCAGATTTTCAATCTGAGGTGCTTCAGGGGCGGGGCTCCCTTTAAACCATTTCGAGTCACTGTTCCAACTGGTACCAACATTTCGGTGTATGTCAGTTTGAAAATCTTGTTCATTCTTGCTAGTATTATCCAACTCTTTTAACAACCGACGCATGTTCTCTGCCTCTTCTGGGGTCAGAGGACCTTTGAGACGACGGTGTTTATTCTCGCTTTTTTGCGTCTGGGATACGACCTTTTGACCTGGGCACACCTCAGAGGGTGTTTTGTTTTGCATGTGAGCCTCAACAGCAGTTACAGCGCACTGTTTCATCACTGATTGTTTAAACTGATGTTGTAGCTCAAGGCCTTTTTTGAGACGTTTTTCTTTTTGTCGTTTGCTATTGATGTCACTAACTGTGTGCTCTGAGTTATCCATGTGCTCTGAGTTATCAAAGACAAGGTCACTCAATGTACCAGTTCGGTCATCCTCTGTATCATTCAAGTTTTCAAACAACCAACTTATGTCCACTATCTCCTCAGAGCTAGAGGTATGTTGCCTTTTTCCTGGAACTTCTGTGACCTTTTGCTACTCCCGGACTGTCCAGTCCGCAGTGCAGGGGCAGGAGGAGGAGCAGGAGCAGGACCTTTGCTCGGTGTAGACCGCGGAGGGTCACTTAAAGAGCGGGCGTCCACCGTTTGTGGTTTTTTGCTTATCTCGGGCAGCTTCGTCCGAGGTGCAGGGACAGGACGTGTGCTCGTCCTTTGAAATCGTTTTATGTACTCTGGGTCTTGTCTGAGCCACTCTGGCTCATTGTTCCAGCGGGCATCTTCACTACGTGGTTTGTGACCATCTTTCTTATCTTTAGGACGTGCGCCCCTTTGAAATCGTTTTATGTACTCTGGGTCTTGTCTGAGCCACTCCGGCTCATTGTTCCAGCGGGCAGGTTCCTGTTGTGGTTTGTTAGTTTGAAAAACATGTTTTTTCTCGCCTTTTTTAGGAGAGGGAGTTGATGAACTTGTCCAGCTCTTGGGAAAGTTCACATCTCTTGGAAGTTCCCAGCAACTCTCTCGGACTCTTGCCGACTCTCCAGAGTGTCAGCAAAACTTAGGACTAGTACTTAAGGAAGGACCAGTCGAGGAGTTCACTTGTCTTATCAGGACCCAAGGTTACAGCCAGCAGCAGAGGGAAATGTTTAGGAACAGACAGAGAAAGCTGGAGCCTTGTTCATGAAAAACAACGGATTAAACTGTCTTCTTATTTCTAAACAAAACAGTCGGGTCTCTGTGACCCGAGATTTCCCTTTAACACAGCAGTGAACACAGTTTAACTCTTAAAGAATAACACAGCTTAAAAGCACACATCATGAAAATGACAAAAGTTATTCTTTTGATCACATCAGCCTAAAATCAAAGATAGAAATAGTCTCTTTTGGTGACTATATTTATCAGATTACAGCTTAATGAATGATTTTGTAGTAAATGTCTTGCTTTACTGAGAGGTCAGTAAAGGTCATCACTGGACAGTTCAAAAACCTTAATTTGACCCTGGGTAGGTCCATTACATCTCCCCCCTTTTGGAAGCCATCGCCAGTCCTTGGCATAATGAAATGTTCAGGATGAGAAGAACCATTTACCGGTACAGTAGTTCTATTCAGCTTCAGAACCGTAGAGTTCTATCGGCTCTAATGATCTGCAACTATAACAGCCTATCGTTAAGCCTCTACAAAGATACAAGAGCTAATTTTAATACACCAACATGTTTGTTTCATTCAAGAATCAGAAGATACATTTGCACTGCTGGAATTTAGTTCCATTTGTGATAAACTTAAGGAACCAAAAACTAACTTACAGAGTTAAGGGACAAAAAAGTTCAATGCAAACGTTAGAAGGAAGAAATGTCCAAAAGCAAGCCAACAAGAACATTTAGGATGTTACTGCCTTCTTAAAGCCCCTATAAAACTTTAATTACCTGACCCCAATAAAATAAAGCTCCACTGGGCTCAGAAAAACATTCAAGAGTTTCCAACTTTCTTAAAAGTTTAGATGAAAGTGTAATAGTGTGTGTGCATGGAGACAAAAACACAGAAGTTCCTGTTAAACGTATTTACCAGTACTGTACGTACATCAACATGTGAGGTCATAAAATCAGTTGCAAACACTTAACAGTTCCCGTTAATGCTGAGTCACTACAGCCCCAACAATGAAAAGAAGAAAAGAAAAAAAAAGCTCCATCCTACTTTGGCACAGGTGAGGTTACTCCTCCCTTGGTTTCTTTCCCGCAGGTGTTCATAGCCGACTGTCTCGTCATCGTGAAGCAAACGAGTTCAGTGGGGGAAGTTTGTTTTGACGGAGGATTTGTGAAGACGAGAGTGACTGATGCAAGCTGCAGTGTAAGTTGCATCAGTCAATCAACAGCATAAAAACAGAAACCGTGTGTTTAAATGTCAAGAGTTGCACATTCACAGAATTAAAGCTCAGAATGTTTTTTAGTACTGATTTTAAATCGCAGTGAGATCAACACAAATCTGCAGGCGTGTTCCTGTTATTTATGATTAAACACTAATAATCTTTATAATGTGGATATTGTTCACAATAAAACAGTTGACAGTTTGGGCAAGAAGCATCTTTTTAGGACAGACCTATAGTGTAAATGTTTACGAAGCATTCACACTGTTGTGATCCATTTTTCTTCTGTACGTGTTTCAGCATCTTTCTCGTTCCACAAGTTTTGTGCTATTTCAACAAACGTAAGTCAAAATATTCGGCTCATTCAGGAGAAAGGTGTTTTGACTTTTGGTATTGGTGCAGCTTTAGCTTTTTTGAAGTATTTAGCCTTTTCTTCCACTTTTTTTCCTCATAGAAAATTGAGCTAATTTTCCATCCCTCAAATCTTTAAATCCGTTTACAACTTTTACTGCTCCATTCACATTTTGTTCTGCTTCAGATTCTTTCTGCAAAATCTAAACTTATTTCAGCTAATTTCAGCTGGAATTTATTTTTATTTTTTTGCTGTTCCGTCATCCTTTTAGATTCCTTCTGCTAACTACAAAATGTTTGTGCTTCTTCTAACTTCTTTCTACAGTACTAATCTCTGCGTATTTATGCAAGTGTAACCTCTTTCTGACATTTCAGCTACCGGTACTTTTTAGCTGTTTTATGCTATTCTTAGCTTTTTCAGCTAATTCCACATTTTTGGCACTCGTTTAGTCCTTTTTCAGCCTAATTCAGCAAAACTGTGCTCTTTCTATGCTTCCTTCTGGTAATTGAAGCTTCTTTTCTGCTTTTTAAGCTACTTTTCATCTGTTTTCATTAATATCAGCTTTTTTTTCAGATAATGTCCACTTTTTAAGTGCTCATTCCTGCTTCTTTCAGCCTAATTAGGCAAAAGTTTATTTCTGCTTTCTTCTTGTAGATTAAGCTCGTTTTACTTTTTCAGCTAGCTTTTCAGTGTATTTTTTTTTTTAAGGTAATTTCAGCTATTTTTAGCTACATCAAGTTTTTCATCGTGATTTCTGCTACTTTCAGCCTAATTTACTTCTTTCTGCTAATTTCAGCTTGTTATTTGCCTTTCAGCTTATTTCGGCTGGTTTCAGCTTTTTCTGCAATTTCAGCTACTTTTTAGCTGTTTTGTGCAAAATTTTGCCTTTTCAGCCAATTCCACTTTTTTTAAGCTCATTTCAGCTCCTTTTACTTACTTCTGGTAATTTAAGCTTCTTACTGCCTTTCCATCTACGTTTCAACCATGTTTTGCTAATTTCAGCCTTTTTTTTGTGTGCCAATTTCCTATTTTTTTCTAATTTCTGCTTATTTAAACCCTATTCAGCAGATATGTGTTCTTTCTTCTAACTCAGGCTGGTTCTTCCATTTCAGCTACATTTCAGCAAGATTTTAGCCAATTTCAGCTGTTTTCAGCAATAAGCATTCATTCACACTGCATTTTCACAGGAAATGCAGTTTCTCTAGTTGCTATTGTTGAAAAAAAAGAAGTACTTTTTTGTAATACTTTTTCTGTTTTTATGCAAAATATAATCCACTCAACAGGCATACCACACAATTTTACAACTTAGCGCTCAAACGCCGCTGCGCAAACTCATCTGGAAATGCTCAGATGTAACTGGCGTTTGTTTATTCTCAGTCGTTTCCAGCTAAAATGGCAGTGCATGAACCTTCACTAACATGCAGGGTACACACATCTGTCAAGGCCGAGGCCTCTCTGTGGCTCCAACGTGAGTTCAAACGATGTTCGTGCATTTCTTCTTAAACAAACAGCAATGAATGGAAAAAAAAAAAAGACAACCCCCAGACTTAACCAACACCAGGAATGCTCAGTGACCACAAACGTCCACCTTTCTTCCCTTACTTCATTATTTATTTTTGCAAAAAGCAGTAAACTATTTGATCTCCTGCTGTCGTCAGAATGAAAAAAGCAGCAGACAGGTGTAGCGCTCTCATTCATTCACATAAACTCGATGACCGCCGCTGATTTAGGCTACAAAGCTGCCACAACTACAAATGTGGGAAAGGGGCTGTGGTATGTAGTGACAGGGTTCAACAAGGAAACCCGACCCCCTGAAGGCGTTCAGCCTGGCTGCAGGGCCACTAAAATGGAGGGTTTAACAAAAAGGAAAATTCTCTTTGGGAGTTTAATGAGGCACACCAAATCTATAAAGCTGAAATGATCACCTGAGCAGACTTGGCAACATTAAGCCCAGTTATAAAACAAAGAGAAACCTTTATCAGACCATTTCACTAAAAAAAAATCTGCTTAGTTGCTAATCACCGTTGGTATGTTCACCCCGCAGATTTAGACAAGTTGAAGAGCTAAAATGGACTCAGTCAACCAAAGACTGAGCTTTATCCACAATTGAAGAAAGGAGGAACCCAATAAAGTTCAGACAGGTCGTCTGGACAGTTTCTTTTTTTTTGATGTTGAGACAATTCGCCCTTCATCCAAAGGACTTCATCAGTCTGAGGAGCCGCAGCAAACTCAGTCATTCAAGCAGCACACTCCTGTAGTGGACCAACTACAGGTAGTCCTCGGGTTACGACTGTCTCAAGTTACGACGTTTCATGGTTACTGCGCATCTCCCATACATTTTTTTAAAATAAATAAATAATTATTTTGAAAAGCCGAGTTACCGAGTTTGTTGTTTCATTTTGTGCTTGTGTTCATTAAATGTTTAGCGTTTTGGTGTTGGTGTAAATTTTCATACTTTTATACTACTATGCAAAAACTCAGGACAGTGTTACACTTTTACTATTTTATGCTTATGTTTATTAAATGTTTCAGTGTTTAAATGGTTACTGTTGCACCGAGGGACTGAGAGAAACGCAATTTCAATCCTGTGTATGTCCTGTACATATTGCAGTTCTGACAATAAAGTTGACTTTGACTTTACGCAGTTTTACGTCGTAAACGGAATGCGGAATACGGCCGATGGACCGGTTTTTCGTTGTAAACGTAGCGGCGGAGGAATACTGCACTGTACTCTCTAAAAAATCTAAGTCTGGTCCTCTGGACATTCAAAAAACGAAACAAAACTGTACTGTGAATGCAGTTTTACGTCGTAAACGGAATGCGGAATACGGCAGATGGACCGGTTTTACGTCGTAAATGTAACGGCGGAGGAATACATTGCACTGTAGTACTGTGAACATGTTTTTTTACAACTTAAACGGAATACGGCGGATGGACCGGTTTTATGTCGTAAACTTAAAGCAGCGGTGGAAAATATTGTACTTAACGCAGTGGCGGAAAATATTGTATTGTACGGCTGTACGCGGTGCAGCGGCGGAGGAATACTGTACTGTACTTTGAACGCGGTTTTATGTCGTAAACGGAAAACGGAATACAGATACAGCGGATGGACCGAGGAGAACGGCGTCACCAGCATCCCAGTAGGCCATTAACTATTTTTTCCCTTCATTATGGCTCCCAAACGTAGGTTTTTTGATAATTATGTAGGGTACTGTGTTAGGATAGGCTAAGTGCTTGGTAATACAGTACTGTACATGTATATGGTGCAGTATACTGTACGTATGTTCCGACTTACGTCGAAAATCAGTTTACGCCGCCGCGTAGGAACAGATCTACGTTAAGTCGAGGACTACCTGTAGTTTGATGCGTGAAAAGATGGTTTCTGGGGGGTCGCCCTCTCCCCCGTCGACTTGACAGCCATAGCCAAAGTGGTTCAAATCATCAACAAGTTCATGCGCAATAATCCAGGTAGAAAAATCCAACAAAGTTCAGTGAGGTCAAGTGGACTGTTTCTTTTGTTCTTTAGATGTTTCATCCGTCATCCAAAAGGACTTCATCAATCCGAATCAAATCAATCTCAGACTGATGAAGTCCTTTGGATGAAAGGTGAAACATCTCAACAAAAAATGAAAAAGATGACATCCCGCCACATATGATGTGTATGACAATAAAGAAACCTTGACCTTGACTGAGGCAGACAGAGCAAAATGTGAACAGCAGGAACGTGTCCTTAAAAACAAAATGTAAAAAAAAAGTAGACAACATCTAACATTATGGTCAAAACTTTGCAAAAATATGCAAAGCAGCTTATCATTGCCTGATTAAAACAAAAGCACAACCGGATTATTTTATTAAGAAAAATACTCAGTATTTGTTGTTTGTCGCTTTGTTTTTTTACCTTTTCAACTAATTATCTTAACGAGCTCAAATTTAAGAGACTTTATAGGTTTTGCAGAGATCAACTGAACTAATTAACAGAATTTTTTGTATTTGTTGTTAGGCTTGTATAAGTAAAAAAAAAGAGGATTAAGGTCAAGATAATTTTTGTTCTATGGGGTAAAAACAGAAGAACTAAGCTAGGCTATGTACACGACATCGTATGCTAATTGGTTACCCCAACAAAAAGCAGAACTGCGCAGTGTTGCATCAGCTCACCGTCCTTTCGTGTTTTAATGACCCAAACCCTAAAAAAAACACCTCGTTATTTCATCTTTAATGTCTTTACTTCTCTGCTCGGCCATGTTCACTCACCTGGAGCTTTTTAGAAGAACCCTAAAACGTCACAAGTATCGTCCCAGACAAGATGCTCTACCACCGACTCCGCATCGAAATGAACACCCCACTCTCTGACTGGAGCGCACGTGCAGGACACGTAAACCATGTGACTAAAGGGCGGAACGCTATTGGCTGCGGCGGGGGCGTCTGTTTGGACGGCTCGACCAATCAGAGCAGAGATTTCTCAGTAAGGGCGTTTGGGAAGACGCCGAGTTTAAACCCGAGCCAGCTGTTTACTTTTTTATTGACTCAACACGGAGGCGGCTGCATGTGACAACTTGAGTGTCAAAGTTACTTGAGCAGCTTGGATGTCAAAAAAAAAAAAAAAGGCCGACGGTTTCACATGTTTGAGAGGAGGTAGTAAAAATGCAAGCTTCATTCACATTTCTCTCTGCCATGGAGCAAGGAACAGGGCAGTCAAACATGCAGAGACCCCCTTCATCCAACCTTTATTCAACAGGTTAATCCCATTGAGCCTCAGGGACTCGTGACTTTATTTAAATCTGAACTGTTCTGCCCTCTGCTATCTCACTGATCTGCCGCAGCCATATGCACCACAGCATTCGGAGGTCAGCAGACTACTGTAAAGGGGCGGCCGTGGTGTAGTGGTAATGGCAGTCATCTCCCGATCGGAAAGTTGGCGGTTCGACTCCCGGGACCCGCACCATGTGTCGTTGTGTCCTTGGGCAAGACACTTAACCCTGAGTTGCTCCCGGTAGGACTGGAAAGCACCTTGCATGGTAGTCTGCCGCCACCGGTTTATGAATGTGTGTAGCATTCAATATATGTGTAGCACTTTGAGATTTTCAGTAATGAAAAAAGTGCGTTATAAATTGAATTAATTATTATTATACTGTATAGATGCTTTGATTGGTTCCTGCCCAGGCACTAAGCTCAGAGGTGATAGGGTGCAGGTCCAAAACTGTGAAATGAGTTACATGTCAGGCAGGCGTCTCACTTTCTGTATTCTATAACGCAAGCTGCCCATGCCACAAGCTCTCTTGCAACCCCATACCATCAGTGATGCAGGCTTCTGAACGGAGCGTTGATAACAACTTGGGCTATCCTTGTCCTCTCTGGTCCGGATGACATGGCGTCCCAGTGTTCCATAAAGAACTTCAAATCGTGACTCATCACAGAACAGTCTTCCATTTTAAATGACCCCTGGCCCAGTGCAAACGTCTGAGCTTGTGGAAATGGCTTCCTCTTTGCACTGTAGTTTCAGCTGGCAATGGCGGATGGCACGGTGGATTGTGTTCACTGACAATTCTTTCTGGATCCTGAGTCCATTCAGTTATTTCCTTGACAGTGGCATTCCTGTTTGAGGTGCAGTGACATTTAAGGGCCCGGAGATCACGAGCATCCAGTAGAGTTTTACGGCCTTGACCCTTACGCACAGCGATTGTTCCAGATTCTCTGAATCTTTTGATGATGTTATGCACGGTTGATGATGATAACTTAAAAGTCTTTGCTATTTTACGCTGGGTAACACCATTCTGGTATTGCTGCACTATCTTTCTGCGCAACAATGGTGGAATTGGTGATCCATAACATCTTGGCTTCTGACACTTCTTCTTTGGTTTTTAACGGCAGCTTGCATCCATCATTGTTGCACTACTGCCATAAATCTGAGAGACTGACACTTTGAGAAGCTCTTTTTATACCCAAGTGTTATAATTAGTGTTAATTGGTCTTCCAGCTGTTCGTTACATGCTCAATTTCCTTTTGCCAGCCACTTATTGCTACTAGTCCCAACTTTTTTTGGGATGTTGACACTGTGAAATTTTGAATATTTTTCCTTTAAAATTTTACATTTACTCAGATTAAACTTTTGATCCGTCATCTATGTTCTATTACGAATAAAATATTGACATTTGCCATTTCCACATCATTGCATTCAGTTTTTATTCACAATTTGTTTAGTGTCCCAACTTTTTTGGAATCCGGTTTGTAGTTATCTTTACGTATTTGGATCTATGTATTTTATCCTGTATCCTTTGTTTTGGTTTTGCTGTATAGTGTTGGCCTTGTTGCTGTTTTAAGTGCTTTATAAAGTGGTAAGGTATTTAATTACCGTACCCTGAATCATGAGCGCTTCATTCAACCCCAAGAAAAACAAAAGAAAAATATATTTTTTAAATGGCTTTAACGTAGCCAAAAAATACAGATTTTACTCATATTTGTCGTGGCAGTAATCTTCTCCAGCACATATTCCAAGCACTAACTGATCATATGAGCTCTGCATTAAAATTTAGCCTACAATCAACTTTGCCCATCTGTTAGCAAAATATCTGAATATTGTTTAATGCAGCTCTTAGAAATCATTGGATGTTCGATAACTGGAGTCAACCCAAGATAGCTACCACAGTCAAGTGTCCATAAGAAAAACGTATTATTGTATAAGCACATCATTTTGGTTGTTTTATGAGGTTTATGTTTAAAATGTGAAGCGTCATATTTAGTATAATCATTATGCATGTGTTGTTTTTAATCACTTTGCACCTCTTTGCAACCAGTTTACATCACTTCATGTCTATTTTACAAACTTGTGTCATCCTGGAGACCTACTGGTAAATTGGAACTAATCCAGAAACACTCAGGATTAGCCCATTAAACGTTGGTTAACAGACACAAAGTAAAGTTTGTTTAACCCATAAAGCATGATTAATCAAGCTGAAATAAAAATGACAATATTAAGATTATATGCAGTTTACGAGCAAAACTGAATTGTTCCCAACCCTGGTCCCTGAGGAACACCAATCTGCATGTTTGAGCTGTTTCCCTGCTTCAACACACCTGATTCAATAATTTAATTACTTCAAGTTCTGCTAAGCCTGTTAATCACCAAACAATTCAAATCAGGTGTGTCAAAGCAGGGAAACAGCTCAAACATGCAGGATGGTGTTCCACAGGGACCGGGGTTGGGACCACTGGATTATGCTATTCTTTTGTCCGAGAAATTACAAATATTTTAAGAAACCAAACAGAGAACCATTTTTGTCCAGCTGACCATATATTTTTTCCCATAATATAAACATCTACTGACTCTTCTGTTCAGAGATATCCAAATTGTGCCAGTGCAGTTACAAATCTGTTTTATTGAGAAAGCGACAAAAGCTTGTTTAAAAAAATAATAATGAAAAGAAATAAAAGAATAGTTCCAACAATTCACAAAAAAAAAAAAAACTTCACTGCTGTGAGTTAGGAAGGAGGGATTCAGTGGGTGGGTTTTGGCTTCTTTCAGAATCTTCCAGAGCGCTCTCGATCCCTTGGCTTCATTGGCCTCTCGCGGTCACGCCGACGATCCTTGGAGCGGGAACGTCGTTCTCGGGAGCGAGAGCGGTTCCTGGTGACACAGACAGAGGCATTTTATTTTTCAAACTAAAATACAGTATATATTTTTTAAGTTTATTCATTTTACAAGAATGTATATGAAATGAAAAGAAAAAATATATAAAATGAAAGGTAGCAGATGAAGAAAATATCTCGTTAAATCTGCTCTTTATTTATCTAATACAAACTAATTGTTCTATAATAACAAAATAAGTAAATAACTCATTTAACCATCAATTATATATATTACTCAAATACATTCATTTATATTTGTTCAACAAATCAACTTTGACAAGTTTCTTAAAGACAGGAATTGATTTGGCTTCCTTAAATACTGACATTGTTATTCCACAATCCTACACCTTGTATTACAGTAGTTCTTCCCTTCAAACTAGTTCTAAATTGCGGTTTTACAAATACATCTTTTCCCTTGAGATTGTAGCAGCCAGATCTTTTCACAAAATACATTTTGATATTTGACGGTAGTATACTATTATGAGCTCTATACATAAGTAGCAAAATGTTATAATCCACCAAATCGTAGAATTTCAGTAATTTCATTTGATAAAATAATTCACTAGATGGGTGACAGTAATGTTTTCTTGTTATAACTCTTACAATTTTTTTCTGCAAAATAAAAATAGGCATTGTGCTTTTACATGCTTTTCCCCATACACTAATACAATAAATCAAATGTGGCACAGTCATTGAATTATACAAGAGATACAATGCTTTATCGTTTAGTAGATATCTAACTCTATAAAATACTGCAATTGATTTAGATATTTTTGTTTAACCAAATTTATATGTTGTTTCCATGATAGATTATCATCAACAACAACACCCAAGAATTTTACCTCATTGACTCTGCGAATCACTGAGTCCTCGATTAGAAATGGAATATCAATTGATTTATTTTTATTACTAAATATCATGTAGTTTGTTTTTTCCAAATTTAATGATAATTTGTTAAGTCTAAACCAAATTTTGTTTAAAGAGTTTCACCCCCCATTTAAAAACAAAAATGGTCTACTTATTCTTGCGGCGGCCGTAAAGCTGTCTTCGCAGCTCCCGTGAGATGGGTTTCAGATGCATGAAGTTGCAGAAGCCGCCTCGAGTGCACTCTCTGTAAGACAGCAGCAAACGAAGAGTTAAAATGACCGGTCTTTTATTACATTGAGCCCTGCCATAAAAAGATGGCTTCATAGCTAGCAAAAGTTGAGGATCATGCCACCCCACCAAGCCATTTCTTTATCTCCCTGCTGGCAGGGTACAGACGAGCCACAACGCAGGAGGAAAAACACCGAAGGACACAAAGCTTATCTTTGTTTTTAAATGAACATGCCGTTTACACAGCACCACTGCAGCTGCTACCGTTTCAACGTTGAACACCACGTAGAGTTTTCTTAAGCTTTATCGCATCAGTTTACTAATGTCAGGCAGGGTTTCTCTTTAAAGCTCCTCAAAAGTTTTAGTTTGAAGCAAGTTTAGCTCCAAGTGATTCGGCCAAAGGTCAGCGGTGAACACACAAGCTTTGTTAAGACTTGAATAGCTTCTGTGGGGACTTGCTTCTCGCCTTTTCACCCTGCAGCCAACACTGCATACCTCTTATTGTGCAAACTAGGGATGTGCGATATGGCATAAAATTTATATCACGATATGTATTGTGATGGGTGGCAGTAACGATATATATCACAATGTTTTTGGTATAAAACTTGCAATAGGAATGAAAAAAAAAAAGCATAGGGTGACCTTTTGCCATCATTTATTCTGAAAACTGCTATACCACAAAACAATCTCAATTAAGAAAATTCCAGAAAGTTTTTAAAATAATAAACAAATCAAGTATTAGGTTTCTTTCTTGTAGTGCAAAATTGCAAAATATATCAAATGTAGTTTTTGCCATACATTTTAAACAAAATATGTTGTTAATTCTTAAGTTTCCAGTCTTCTCACTTAAGAAATGAACAGCAACAGAGCAGCAGGTTACACTGAAAACACTTCACCCTCCAGTGGGCGACTCCTTCAAGTTTAAGGAGAGCTGACACAAAATGGCGACCAGTTTCCTCTGTGGCTTTGACCAAATGGTCTTGCAGTAAAATCACACAACACAGCGTTTTTTTTTCACAGATCAGAGCAGGTTTAACCCGTAAATTTTTTTTTTTACTCAAATGCACTCTCTAAAGCTGACCAACGAACTTTCGACGAATTCGACAGAACACAGCGTTTTGCGCATGCGTCCGAATACGAGTAAGGCAAGCCGGCCGTAGTTAGCTTGTAGCTTCACTTCCGGTACTTAGCTCTCAAAGAAAATACTTTAACACCACTTACGCAGTTTTCAACTAAAAAAAGTAACAATTAAATCTGACAACTATGATTCTACATCAGACAGCATTACTGCGGTTAGCCGGTAGATGACAGATCTCTATCGTTGGCTAAATGTCTATTGTTTCTACCGTGTACCGTTTAGATCGCGCAGTCCTAGTGCAAACCAGCCAAACAGCAGAAAACGGATCATCCATTACAATAAAGAGTACCGGGTAAATATACTGTACTGATATGGGATATATCGGTAGGGCTAATTTTTTAGGCCATTTACAGACATGTGGAGGCATATATTAATGAAAATTGTCCCATTAGTTACTGATATAAACACTTATTTTTCACTCCCTAAAATGCTGAAACCAGGTAGCCCTGTCTACTTTTAAAAGGCATAATTGTACAATGTATCCAGCAGAGGGTGCATGCAGACTACTTCCAAGTATATTGACCATAAGTGGCACTTTAAACATTGAAAAGGGAAGGGAGTTTCTTAGTCTAATTTATATTTTTTTTACACACTTGATATGGTGATTATTGGATAGAAAATGTGAACGCATGTTGGGATTACTGTTTTGAAACTTTCAAGTCAGCTGTGGCTGAGTGGTTAGAGCAGTCGTCCTGCAGTGCAAGAGTTGAGGGTTCAATTCCACCAGAAGTCACATGCTGGAGTGTCCCTGGGCAAGACACTGAACCCCTCATGTCCTATCGGTGTATGAATGTGATAAAGCACTGATTATGCTTCGTAGAGATCTACCGTAGTAGAGTGATGTATGAATGGGTACATGAGGGCACAGATTGTGTTGTAAAGAGGTTTGAGTATCTTGATAAGAAAGAAAGGTGCTATATAAAGTTCTATTTTATCTTATAAGTACAGTCCATTTACAAATAAAGCAGGTTTAAATGTAGCTGTTTACTTAGATTATTGGGGGTAGACAAAGCAAAAACATTTTTAGCTAGTATATCAGTTATCTGCATTAGCGTCTCCTCCCAGTATCGGTATTGCCGGTAGCCAAAATTTCTATATCGGTTGAGCTCTAGTTACTACAACCTACATGTAGCGTAAAGGTGATTAGACGTCTGGTAAAAAGCCATAAAATGTCTTGATAAATGCGAGTTGTATCTATATGAATGTCGTATATCATATATGTCACCTCAAGCATGAAGACAAGTCAGATTATTGATAATGTTTTGTTTCTAATTGTCCCTGAGGAGTTTGTCAGCCAGGATAAACACGTTCAATCTACAGCCCAAGGTCTTTTTAGTGTGGCTAAAAGCTACAAGTCTGGAGAACAAACTGTACTGTACGTTGTCAGGAAATGGGAAAGTGCTGCTTATAAGTTCATTGGACAGTCCAAGTGACGCATATCTTATTGTTCAAGCTTAAATGTTAGAACCACTAACTATGTATGAACTGCATCACTACACCACATCTGTTTATCCTCCATGTACGCTAGGCTTGTGCTTGAAGGGCATTCTTTTTCAAAGTGTGTTAAGAGCAGAAGAGACAAAGATCAAGGTAAAGAAGTAACATACACACAAGCATAACCATCCTTAAACCAGCATGGCCTTTCCATGCTTCTCAAAAGCGAGATTTAATTATTTTTATAAAAACATTTCTAGTTATGGTTGCACAAAGGATTTGCTCCATTATTATTCTATTCAGTTAAATAACCGACGTGCAGCAAATGGTTATTTAACTGGGGGGAATGATCAACACAGAATCAGACGAGGTGAGATGGGAAAATCAGGAGTTTCTTGAATTCTTGGATACTCTTTTTTTTAATTCACTCATTTGACTAACAGCACAACAAGAGAACCGAAGCTGTACTTTAAGCCACATTAACCAGACAGTTTTAGTGTCATCAATAGTAAGATACGGGTGGTTTTCTTGCTGCTACGTACCCCATTTCATACTGGCGACAGCAGGCCTCTCTGAAGTCAGTAACAGGGGAGAGTTCTGCGTTGATGGGTTGGCCGTTGAACCAGCGGTTGTTCAGGTCCAAAACTGCTTTCTCTGCGTCCTCCTCACGACGAAACTACAAACAGAAAACAGTTTTTAAACGACAGCTGTCACGATTCAACTATCAAATTTTAAAAAATTAACTGTTCTGTCATCACGCCAAGTTCAGCACGCAATTTTTTTCCCTGCTCTAAAATATCCAGACTATTTACCCACCTTTACATAGACATTGCCAACAAGATGGTCGCCTAAGTTATCGCACACGTTCATCTCCTCCACCTCTCCGTACTTCTCCTCCATCTCTGTGAAAACCTCCTGAACAGAGGATGAGAGTGAAAAAATTGATGTAATTACCCTTTAAATTTTAAACCATTTACAAGCAATTCAACTTCATGTTTACAGGAGTCCCTCGCTATTTCGCAGTTCGTTTTTCGCGGACTCGCTCTATCGTGGGTTTTTCAAAGTAAGATTGGACACAACACACAAATTGGCTGATTGATGAGCCGCACAATCGGCATGGAATTTTTATTTCAAATAAATTATTTTAAAATTATTTAGCACCTTCTGCACCTGTGTGCAGCCCACACTGCAGGACAAGCGTCCTCCTGCAGCTGATCAGCTGATTTTCATGCAGAGCGGAGAAGTGGGCGTGGCTGAGAGCAAGTGCGGGTTGCTTGCTCTCTCACTTACTTGAGAGCAGCTGGGACAGGGAGCTGAAATCATGACATTCTGTGCTCTTTAAGAGCGTTTAGAGTTTAGAAACATTGTTTAGAATATTGCAAGAGTGTGGGAAGGATTTAAAACGCCTTTACAGTATATATATTAGGGATGGGGCCGATCCGATCCAGTATCCGATACCAGCATAATTTAAGTATCGGATATCGGCTCCAACCTGCCGATATTTCCGATCCAGCTTCAAAGAGCACTTGTGTTGCATCACATTCTGTGACTGCCTTAACATTGTGCGAGTTAAACCCAATGAAGACACTCTTGAGCCTTACAACAGGAAACTCACAAAATTTAACAGCACACAAGAGGCAGGTCTATATCACACACATGTCCTCCTCACTCATGGTGCAGCTGGAAAAACTAAAAAACCGCTAAACATTATGGGAAAGACAACAAAATCCACTCCCTTAGTGGTTATGGGGAGTGGATTTTGTTGTCTTTCCCATCATGCTTAGCGTTTTTTTAGTTTTTTTCCAGCTGCACCATGAGTGAGGAGGACATGTGTGTGGTATAGACCTGCCTCTTGTGTGCTGTTAAAGTTTGTGAGTTTCCTGTTGTAAGGCTCAAGAGTGTCTTCATTGGGTGTGTCTCACACTATGTTAAAATGAATAGTCTCAGTAAAAAAATTCCATTATACAGATTCACATACCTGAACAGTATCGGATCGGAAAAGTATCAGTATCGGTCGATACCCAGTTTTTAAAGTATCGAGTTCCGGACCTCCTAAGGACCGTGTGTATGTCGAAAATGACGTAAGTCGGATCACATACAAAAAAAATTCTTTTTTTATATTTTTATAAATGAATACATGTACAGTACTGTACAGTCACCAAGCACTTA
>JBBPBX010001833.1:37698-59803 GCA_038048925.1 Garcialebias charrua | reverse complement strand
GAAAAGGATCAGGGATGAAGAAGGGGAATTTAATACATTTGTGTCACATACAAAACAGTCCGGCGCGGGGCAGTTTATTGTGAGACAACGCGTTTGCGTTCGCAGTCGTAAAATTTGAGCTTGGCGCGTTCGCGCCCGCGTTCAAAGGCTTGTGCCTCTGCGTTCGAACGGCGTTGAACGGCGTTCGGCCGAACGCAGAGCTATACTGCGGCCTTTAAGATGACAGCCAAGTGGAGTCACACTTATCATTGTTAAAGTGGCTTATTGGTTCTTCTCAGCAGTGTTGTTTTTGACAGCCATTTTGATTTTAGTTTTAGTCATAGTCTTTTAAACTAAAATACTTCTTAGTTTTAGTCTGTTTTAGTCATTTCTATATTTAATGATTTTAGTTAAGTTTTAATCGACAAAAACTAAAAAAATTTAAGTCTAGTTTTAGTCTTTAAAAAAAAAACATATTAGTCTTTACAAATTAATTTGAGTACGGTCATTTGTTTTGCACTCCCAGGCCAGAACAGAAGAAGGAGAAATCATTTTTTTAACCAGAAACTTTCAAATTACAGTTTGAGGAATTTTAATCCCATTTTGTGTGCAACTTCCATGAGTTTGCTTTTAATATAAGTGATTTGCCCCACTTAAAACGAAAAAAAAAAAAAAAAAGCATAAAGAATCATTTCACAATGAATTGATCTTTATTCTTTATATTGCAGCTCTTAGCTGAATGCACGCAGCTCAAAAACCTGTTTACTTTATTATCTAATTTGAATTACAGTTTTAACCCTTTAACTTTATTTATTCATGTTCCTCAGAGGGAAAATCAACCTTCTTAATTAAACAGTCTTAAATTAAACAGTTTTAAATTAAACTGTCAGCCTCAAATAAATATATCTGAGGGTGGACGGTGTGTGTGTGTGTCTAGTGTGAGGAGGGGTGGGGGTGCGCAGCTTCTCGCTGTAACACGCACGCTTCATTCATTCAGATAAAAGACATGGTGTGGACTGTTGATCATAACTCTGAGTTTACTTGACCTAACAACGAGATTTAAAATCTGTAGTTTTGACACTAATTTAAATTGAGTCGCTGAGATGCTTTACTGCTGAAATCATTTCCACATACCTGCGCTATGATTCGCTCCAAAAGGAGGACACATCGTCAGTCAGAGGAGGTGCCAGACACTTGAGTTGGAGGAGAAATTGAGGCAGTGCGCCACTTGTTTCTAAAGTAAAACTATACAGTATTTTGTCCCGGTTTGACGAACTCTGTCTTCCACATGATTGACTGTGAAGCCGCACACAAGCTTGCTTGCTGTTTTGGACCCGCCTTTCCTGTTAATGATTGGGCAAAACAACGCGAGCTTCAATGTGATTGGATGTAATCGCTGTCCATTAATCATTATAAATTGAAGCGTATCTGCGAGCTGAATTTGGATGCGCGCACAGATTTTATTGTGCGCTGAGAGTGTCTGGGCAGTGCACCGAGCCCCTTCGTGCAACGTGCAGCTTCTGCCATGGTCCAGGTTGAAAAGGAAGTCACAGTGAGCGCGCGGCACAGCAACAGCACCGCGGTGGTGGTGGGCGTGACCAAACAGCTGACTTTCCGACACAGAATAAAATTATAGGCAGAAATATAAATTATTGACGGACCACAGACTAACATTTTCGTTCAGTCTCGTCTCGTCAACGAAAACTCACACAAATTGCGTCATGTTTTAATCATTAAAGAGCAAAGTTTATTTAGTTACAGTCTCATTATTGTCATGAAAAAAGAGGGCGTTGACGAAAATTTTTCGTTAACGTCACGTCAACAAAAACTACACTGCTTCTCAGGTGTGATTTGAAACTGTGACTTGTTTTTTTGCTCTGTGGGTGGGGTCATCATTTTCAAAATGGGTGGGATCGTAACTGGTCATTGTGTTCAAGCCATTCTTTCCAGTGTGGTCCTTAATCATCACAGTGTTTCCCATACCATTATACAAGCGGGGCGCTTTGCCCCTTCAACAGAACCGAGTGCCTTGGCTACGAAACCCCACCCCCATCAACAACTGTTGGTATTGATGTAGCACAGGGCGCAGTACAAATGCGCAAGCAAAAATGCAACTAGTGAACCGCTCCACATCCCCCTAACCCCGTCGATAAAAACCGGCAGCAACATAGCACTTAAGGCCCCAATATACCTGTTTCTTTTGCCTCACGCCGCTCGGCGCCGTGGGAGCGCCGTGGGAGCGCCGCGGCAAAAGCCTTTGATCACGGGCGTGAACGCGCCAAGGTCGGATTTTACTACGCCTACGCGCGCGCGTTGATAAACTGCCTCGCGTGTCAGCAAATGACCAATCAGCGACCTCAATTTGTCCTGCTCTGCCCGGCTGCAGCTGCACTCAGAGAGCTGCGCTTGCACAGAGTATAAAAGGGCTGCCGGTGCGCAGCACACGCGAGTCCAGCGGCGTGAGGCAAAAGAAACAGGTATATTGGGGGCTTAAGCCAGCAGACGGGCAACGCATATGAATTCGACCTGTTCTCCCCCCCCCCCCACACACACCCATCGACATTCGACAAAAATAAATACAATGAGTGCCCCGCCAAGGGAACTGATTTGGGGGAAACACTGCATCCTATAATCAGACTTCAGTTTAGCTAGCTTATCTCGGCACTGCTTATAAGTCCGGGTGTAGCCATGCTGCACCATCATCTCCGATATCTCTCTGTAAATTAGTTAATTTCTCTGTGGCGCTGTCCATCAATACAATCAGAAAGGAAGTGGAGGTTCAGATGAACCATTTGAAGCTTACAGAGTAATTTGTGCGGCAGACCAAATAGGAGAGAGTTGCAGTAATCAATTCAAGAAATGACCAAACTTTGGACCAGGATGGAAGCAGAGTGCAGGGAGAGGAGTGGACAGAGACGGTTGATGTTTTGAAGGTGGAAGTATGCAGAACGGGTAATATTATTGATGTGAGAGTGAAAAGAGAGAGTGCTGTCAAGAATGACACCCAGCCTCTTGACGTGAGGGTAGGGAGAAACCAAGGAGCTGTCAATGGAGAGGGAAAAACTGTTGACTTTAGATATGGTGGCTTTAGTGCCGATGAGTAGAAACTGTTTTATCACTGTTTAATTTAGGGAAATTAGACGTAAACCAGGATTTAATTTCAGCTAAGCAGGAAGTGAGGGAAGAAGGTGGAAGTCAGAGAATCTTTATTGTCATTTGCACCGCATGTGGTACATGTGATGAAACAAGATTATGTACGCAGGGTCCCAGTTACATCCTACGGAGCCCCAGAGGGGACATGGGAAAAAAAATATATTTTTTGCGTGCCCACGCCACGCAAATGTTTTGCGTGCTCACGCAAAACTTTGATGCAGCGTTTCAGAACCAGATGACAATGGAGCAGACAGTACACTCAATTTTATTGAATTTTGAAATCAGCCTTAAATATAAGGATGTCTAGTGTGTGCTGCAGTGGTAAAAGTTATTTTCCGTTGTATATTTCACGTTCAAGCTCCGTGGAATCAGCTGTGACTTCCTCGTTCGAGCCGACGCGGCAGCCTCTGCTCTGTCTCCCTCTGACAGGAGTGCTGGTTCTCTTAGGGACCGTCAACAAATTACTGTATTTTCATAGTATTTGTCAAAGCAGCACCAAGCATCATAACTAAACTTTTCTCAGTATAGTTTTTGTGTTCACGAAACCATCTTGGCTACAGCAAACTGGTTGGCCCACTTAAGTTGTTTACTTGGTGGGGTAACTTCAGTGTGCTTGGGACTACTCTGACTGACGAAGCTCTCTGGAGTGAGGGTGAAACGTTTCTACTAAAAAGAAACTGTCCAGATGAACTGATTGAGAATGAGCGGATTTGATACCTGGACTATTGAGAATGAACTTTCTTTTCTCAGTATATTTCTGCCAGTGGTGGAGAAAGTACTAAAAAAACTGTACTTAAGTAAAAGTACAAATAAACAGACAAAACTGTACACTAGTAAAAGTAAAAGTACCATGTTAATATTTTTAGTTAAGTAAAAGTAAATAAGTACAGTACTTGCTTTTAAAAATACTTAAAGTGTTAAAGTAAAAATATAATGTATTGCCTAATGCAATGGTCTACAATACCATTAAGTGTTCCTACCGTATATGTATATTTTCTGTAATTCATTAATAATGTTGAGCCATTTTAAACAACAATGCTGCAGATAATACATGTTTTTATTGTGTTTATTCTGTGACACAGTTCACACTTGGACTTGTGATTCTGTGTCAGAATTTCAGGGATGAGTTAAAAACCATTAAAGGGATACTATGTAGTTTCTGCAGTACCCTGGGACTTAGAAAAATTTTCATCAGGTAAAAACATTCTGCTCCCTCCCCTCAGAGACATATATGACTCTGAGGAGGAGCCGCAGTCTGTTCTCTGTTGGACTTGAGTTCTGCAGCTCCGCCCCCTGCTGTGTGTCCGCTTGGAGCGCTTCAATATCCTGTGATTATATGTTAATGAAACATTTTAAAAATATAATAAAACCATGGAGCACTTGTCCAACAACACAAAAACCAGCAGAAATCATCAGAGCTTCACAAAGCCACGTTGGACATGATTTAGCCAAGATGGTCTAGTGGCAGGGCTTTTGACTACGGATCCGAAGGTCGCGGGTTCGCGCCCCGGCCACTACCCAGCTTGGGGTGTCTATGAGTGCACACCTATTTCTCCAGCTCCCCGGGCGCTTTCGGGCTGCTCACTGCACCACCTGGTAGGTGGTTGGGTTAAATGCAGAGACGAATTTCGTCTGTGTATGGGAACATACGCAGATGACAGGAATAGACATTATTATTATTATTATTATTTAATTCGCTCGTGACTTCCTCTTTCTGTCAGTGCAGCTCTGGAATGTCTGGAATGTTCCGCCCCCACTACATGTCCTGTCTCTGCGCTCCGAAGTTCTGTGTTTATATGATAATATAACGGTTTAAAAAATATAATAAAACCATGAATCACTCATCCAACAACACAAAAACACCCTGAAATCAGCAGAGCTTCACCAGCCACTTTGGACATGATTTAATTCGCTCGTGAGTCGTGACAAATCCATTTCCTCATTCCTGTCAGTGAAGGATGAAGCGATCACTTGACTTTTGGCAAAAAAACAAAATAAAAGTCCAGCTCTGGGATGAAGAAGGGATATTTAATACATTTGTGTCACATACAAATCAGTCCTGCATCGCTTTGCAATCCTTTGAATGAGAACGAGCCGCGGCGCTGGGGCTGGGACAGGCGGGGGCGTGACAAACAACTCTGTTTTTATTGGCTGGTCATTGTCCGGGTCACTCTGTGTTTTTAGTGTTTTTATAAATGCTGATAGAGAAGCAAGGGGACTATAGTTTTTTTCAGAGATTACTTTGTCTAACATCAGTCTGTCAGTAGATAGTGACAGAATGAAGAAATATGTTAAAAATATATTGTTAGAAAAGTTACAGACTGCATTACAAAGTTACATAGTGCAGCTTTAAGCAAAATAAGAAAGAGGAACGATTATACAAGAAAGTTCATGCTCAATAGTCCAGGTATCAAATCCGATAATTCTCAATCAGGTCATCTGGACAGTTTTTTTTTAGTAGATGAGGGTGAAACGTTTCTACTAAAAAGAAACTGTCCAGATGACCTGATTGAGAATTATCGGAATGATTATATAATTGAAAGTTTTTATTTAACACAAAATAAAACCAATGTGTCATTTTAACTGCAAGTAAACATATTAAAGTAAAAGTTGTCTGTTTGAAAAAAGGAGCATTAGACACAGCTGACAAAGGAATAGATCTTTTCAGCTCCAGTTTGTCATCGTTAAAATACTGTAGTCAACCTTTTAATGGATCAACATTGAACAATATTTTAACTTCCTGACACCATTTTCAAAACTTGGACCCGAGTGTCGAGACATTTGGAGACATCTCTTGTCTCCTAACATCATGAACTGACACATTTTAATATCGCAGCAAGAATTTATTGTTCAAGTTCAGAAGAAGTTGGGTTTCAAATATTTTTAAGTCCAGTCTGGCTCTTTTGGGAGAGAGAATCTGCTCTTCTTCTTCTTCTTCTTTCGGCTTTTCCCTTTTCAGGGGTCGCCACAGCGAGTCATCCTCCTCCACCTCACTCTGTCCTCTGCATCCTCTGTCCTCACTCCAACTACCTCCATGTCCTCTCTAACTGCATCCATATATCTCCTCTTTGGCCTCCTCTTTGTCTTTTTCCTGGCAGCTGCATTTCTAACATCCTTCTACCAATATACCCACTGTCCCTCCTCTGGACATGTCCAAACCATCTCAGTCTGGCCTCCCTAACTTTATCTCCCAGTTGTTCAACATGTGCTGTGCCTAGGGGTGGGCGATATGGCTCAAAAATTATATCGTGATATTTCAGAGCATTATCACGATAACGATAAATTTCGTGATATAACCAAAAAAAATAATAATCAAATTTATTTATTTGACAAAATTAACTTAACATGTTGCTTTGCAGCATTATATAAAATTTTAAAAAACAACAAGGGGTAATTTTACTGAAATTACTTTATTAAGTAAAGTATTCTGTCTCCAAGTATAAAAATAACTTGTAACAAGTTGATCAGCTGACCCTGAAGCTTCTGGTGTTTCAGCTTCCTCTGTTCCTGCAGGAATTATTCATTTTTCTGATTCATTTTTTTAACTGATCTATCTGATTCTCTGATCACCTGCCTCTGTGTGAGACTGTGTGAAACAGCTGAACCGCGCGCGACAGTTTTGGAGCGAGGGAGAGAGCAGCCCGCACACACGCTGCGCAGCGCGGGGCGGAGGAGGGGGGGACAAGCTCTCTGTACCTGTGCAGTGAGAGACAGCGGAGAGACAGCTGAAACACGTTGTTTGTTCTAGCGTTACACCAGTACACAGACTGGTGGAGGGAGGTGCGCAGCTCGGTTTGGTCTTTTGAAGCGCTCGGAAGTGAAGGGGGCGGGGCGCCCTGACGTATTACGTCATGAAATTAGCATATCATGATATACGTTTTTTGCCCGGGCAAGCTTTTTTGCCCGGTAAAACCGATATGATATGGCCCAGCCCTAGCTGTGCCTCTGATGATCTCATTCCTGATCTTATCTTATTGCTTCATCCTGCGCCCTGGATCCCTTCCCCTCGTCTCTCATAAAATCCAATCACTCTGCAATAAGCCCATTAATCACACAAATAATAAACAAGTCTCTACAATCTGGTCATGTTCCATTGCCTCTAAAAACTGCCATCATTAGGCCTCTTCTGAAAAAATCTAATTTGGATCCCGACATTTTTTCTAATTACCGCCCAATTTCCCACCTCCCATTTCTGTCCAAAGTGCTGGAGAAAGCAGTTGCTGCTCAGCTGCAGGACCACCTACAACAACACTCCCTGTATGAGAAATTCCAGTCTGGATTCAGAGCAGCTCACAGTACTGAGACTGCACTGCTGAGAGTAACAAATGATGTCCTCATGGCTGCTGACACTGGTTCTCCCTCCATCCTTGTCCTCCTTGACCTCACTGCAGCCTTCGACACTGTGGACCATAGTATCCTCCTCCACCGTCTTCATGTGGAGGTCGGTCTCTGTGACACTGTCCTGGACTGGTTCAATTCTTTCCTCTCCAATAGGCTGGAATGTGTTAGCCTTGGCAATGCCACTTCCCAGACAGTCGGTGTCTCCTGTGGTGTCCCTCAGGGGTCAGTTCTGGGGCCCCTGCTGTTTTCCCTCTACATGCTGCCTTTAGGTCAAATTATTAATCAGTTCAACATTTCTTTTCACTGCTATGCCGACGACACACAGCTTTACATCAGGACTGGAACATCATCATCATCCCTATCTCCGTCTTCACTCACTGTTCTCTCTGCCTGCCTGGAGGAAATAAAGGCATGGATGAATCAGAATTTTCTTCAATTAAACTGCTCGAAGACTGAGGCCATATTGATTGGCACCCCTCACCAGATACAAACATCAACTTTAACAACAATCTCCTTCTCTGGTCAAGACATCCCCCTCTCCACCTCTGTTACAAATCTTGGAATAAAAATGGACTCTCATCTTACATTTGAAAATCACATTAAGCATCTGTTTAAAACCTGCTTCTTCCATCTTCGAAACATCTCCAGACTTCGCCCATCTCTGACTTTTCCTGATGCTGAGAAACTCGTCCATGCCTTTGTCTCCTCCAGGCTCGACTACTGCAACTCCCTGTTTATTGGTATCCCTGGCAAAAACCTTCAGAAACTTCAATACATTCAAAACAGTGCAGCAAGGATTCTGTTGAGAGTTCGTAAATTTGAACATATTACACCCATTCTCCATAACCTCCATTGGCTTCCTGTCACCTACAGAATTCAGTACAAAACTGCTCTCATTACCCATCAATGCTTGCACGGCACTTCACCTGACTATCTAAAGGACATTCTTGCACCATATTCATCCACCCGGTCTCTACGATCACAGAACAGTAATTTCCTTCATATTCCTCGGACCAAATTGAGGACCATGGGAGACCGAGCATTCTGTGTGGCTGCCCCCCGCCTGTGGAACTCCCTCCCTGATGACCTGAGAGCTCCACAGTCACTGGTTGACTTTAAAAGCAGCATAAAGACTTTTCTTTTTAAGCAAGCCTATTCTGCCTCCACATGATTTTATCTTTGATCTTAGCTGATATCATTATTGATTTTACTTGATTTTATCACTTGTTTTATTTTATTTATTTTTTAAGCAAGCCTAATCTGCATCCACATGATTTTATCTTTGATCTTAGTCGATATTATTATTGATTTTATTTGATTTTATCACTTGTTTTATTTTGATCTTTGCTTTGTTACACTTTGTAGCACTTTGAGATTTTTATTAATGAAAAGTGCATTATAAATGGAATTCATTATTATTATTATTATTATTATCCATCCTTGTCACTCCTAAGGAGAACCTCAGCATCTTCATTTCTGCTACTTCCAGTTCTTTCTCCTGTCTTTTTGTCCATGTCTCTGTCTC
Organism: Garcialebias charrua; assembly: GCA_038048925.1. Lineage (NCBI taxonomy): Eukaryota > Metazoa > Chordata > Actinopteri > Cyprinodontiformes > Rivulidae > Garcialebias > Garcialebias charrua. The sequence goes on along the minus strand of JBBPBX010001833.1, from coordinate 50,805 downwards.
CAGACCATACAACATAGCTGGTCTCACCACTGTCTTGTAAACTTTTCCTTTGACCTTTGCTGACACCTTTTTGTCACAAATCACTCCTGAAACTTTTCTCCATCCACTCCATCCTGCCTGGACTCTCTTTTTCACCTCTTTACCACATTCCCCATTTTCCTGGACAGTGGACCCCAAGTACTTGAAGTCCTGCACCTTTGTGACCTCTGCTCCTTGTAGCCTCACTGTTCCACTGGCCTCCCTCTCATTCACACACATGTACTCTGTCTTACTACGGCTGACTTTCATTCCTCTTCTTTCAAGTGCATACCTCCACCTCTCCAAGTTCTCTTCCACCTGTGAGAGAATCTGTCCTGCTGTACTGAATAGTCTTAATAATCTTTCAATAGTCTTTTAGTAATAATTAAATAAGGCCGTGGGTGTTGTATATCTTCTGGCTGAATCTTTGTGTTGGAATCCATTATGGGTGTATTAGTGGTGCTGTGGGTTCTCTCAGCTCATTGACATATGTATACAGTACTAGAATGTACATCATTGGTCCAGCTCTTCTTGAAGGCAGGTCTAATGTTACCTGTCCACTTTGCAGTGATTCAATGGACCAACTCCCCTCTTGACATCAGTTACTTTCAAACTAACAACAAATCAAAAACGCAACGTGAATGTAACTTGTAACTCAGCACATTATAAAAATGTAGTGTAGTAGAAAGTACAGATGTAAAATGTAGTGGAGTAAAAGTAAAAGTACCCACATATAATTCTACTTAAGTAAAGTACAGATACAGGAAAAAAGTACTTAAGTACAGTAACAAAGTATTTGTACTTAGTTACATACCACCACTGATTTCTGCATAGTAATAAATCATAAATTTTCTCACCATTTAAAATCTAGAAGAACAAGGTGGCACTTGTGTTTCAAAAATTTATTTTAAAGCATCAAAGTTCATGCTCAATCATCCAGATACAAAATACAATAATGGTCAGTCAGGTCATCTGGACAGTTTCTTTTTTGTGGAAAGATGTTTCATCCTCTTTATCAGTCACCAGCAAAACCAGCAAACTGGTTGGTCCACGAAAGGAGTGTACTGTCTAGTGGAGAAAACAGTTTATTTGGGACTAGTGTGGTTTTAGTGAACATTTTTCTTAGTTCATATCTTAGAGCTTTTTACAGATTTTCTTTTACACAGATTTTAATACTTTTGTTGGATGTAACTGGGACCCTGTGTATACAATTTTGACAAATAAAGAATCTTGAATCTTTGAATCCTTCAATGAACTTTGATGCTTTAAAAGAAAGTTACAGTACTGAAAATTCATGATTTATTACCACTGGCAGAAATGTACTGAGAAAAGTTTAGTGATGCATGGTGCTGCTTTGACAAATATGAAAATACAGTAATTTGTTGACGGTCCCAACCAGCACTCCTGTCAGAGGGAGACAGAGCGCAGGCTACCGCGTCGGCTCGAACGAGGAAGTCACAGCTGATTCCACGGAGCTTGAACGTGAAATATACAACGGAAAATAACTTTTACCACTGCAGCACACACTGGACATCCTTATATTTAAGGCTGATTTCAAAATTCAATAAAATTGAGTGTACTGTCTGCTCCCTCATGCAAAACCTCTTTTGCATGGGCATGCAAAACATTTGCGTGGGCACGCAAAACATTTGTGTTTTTTTCCCCATGTCCCCTCAGGGGCTCCGTAGCATCCAACAACAAAATGTAAGAAAGAAAAAAAACAGTAATAACATCTAGGATATAACTAAGAAAAACATAAACTAGAAATACACCAAGCACTAATGGAAGTGAAGAATTAGGTGCAGTGGATAAGAAGAGCTGGGTGTTGTCGGCAAAACAATAATAATAATAATTAAAGCTGCAAGCAGCATTGAGGCCCTCGCAGCTTAGCGCCGCTCGGACCTTATTGAGACGACCGCGCGAGCTCCAGCTCGTCCGCTCGGTCGCCATTTCGAAGTCTCTCGTGTCTACTCCGCACCAGGGGTGCACACGCACAATAAATCTGGTTCAGATCGGATGATGTCTCACTGAGATATAACAGTTTGAATAATCTAGGGGGCGCTCTGGAGTCACATGTTAAACCACAATATCAATGTGTCCACAAGGTCTCACTGATGATACACAATAAATCTGGTTCAGATCGGATGATGTCTCACTGAGATATAACAGTTTGAATAATCTAGGGGGCGCTATGGAGTTATATGTTAAACCACATTATCAATGTGTCCACAAGGGCTCACTGATTATTCACAATAAATTTGGTTCAGATCGGATGATGTATCACTGAGATATAACTATAGAAATAATGTAGGGGGCGCACTTGAGTCAAATGTTAGCCCACCATATCAATGTGTCCACAAGGGCTCACTGATGATGCACAATAAATCTGGTTCAGATCGGATGATGTATCACTGAGATATAACAGTTTGAATAATCTAGGGGGCGCTATGGAGTAAAAATTTACATACTATTATCAATGTGTGTCGAAGTGTTCACTGATAAAGCACAATAAATCTCGTGCAGATCGGATAATGTATCACTAAGATATAACTGTAGTAATAATACAGGGGGCGCTATGGAGTAAAAATTTACATATCATTATGAATGTGTGTAGAAGTGTTCACTGATGAATCATAATAAATCTCGTGCAGATCGGATAATGTATCACTAAGATATAACTGTAGTAATAATATAGGGGGCGCTATGGAGTAAAAAATTACATAACATTATCAATGTGTATAGAAGTGTTCACTGATGAATCACATTAAATCTCGTGCAGATCGGATAATGTATCACTAAGATATAACTGTAGTAATAATATAGGGGGCGCTATGGAGTAAAAATTTACATACCATTATGAATGTGTGTAGAAGTGTTCACTGATGAATCATAATAAATCTCGTGCAGATCGGATAATGTATCACTAAGATATAACTGTAGTAATAATATAGGGGGCGCTATGGAGTAAAAATTTACATACCATTATCAATGTGTATAGAAGTGTTCACTAATGAATCACATTAAATCTCGTGCAGATCGGATAATGTATCACTAAGATATAACTGTAGTAATAATATAGGGGGCGCTATGGAGTAAAAATTTACATACCATTATCAATGTGTGTCGAAGTGTTCACTGATAAAGCACAATAAATCTCGTGCAGATCGGATAATGTATCACTAAGATATAACTGTAGTAATAATACAGGGGGCGCTATGGAGTAAAAATTTACATACCATTATGAATGTGTGTAGAAGTGTTCACTGATGAATCATAATAAATCTCGTGCAGATCGGATAATGTATCACTAAGATATAACTGTAGTAATAATATAGGGGGCGCTATGGAGTAAAAATTTACATAACATTATCAATGTGTGTCGAAGTGTTCACTGATAAAGCATAATAAATCTTGTGCAGATCGGATGATGTATCACTGAGATATAACTATAGAAATAATGTAGGGGGCGCACTTGAGTCAAATGTTAGCCCACCATATCAATGTGTCCACAAGGGCTCACTGATGATGCACAATAAATCTGGTTCAGATCGGATGATGTATCACTGAGATACAACAGTTTGAATAATCTAGGGGGCGCTATGGAGGCTATTTGCTAATTAGCATAAACACCTGTTCAAGGGGTGGGTAATGATCGATCATAATGATTTTGGTACTCCTCAGATCAAATCTGTGGATTTTAGATCCAAACGTATGGTGATGGCGTTACGTCTTACTTCGCCATGTCGCCACGCCCACTTGCTCCACCCAAAACGAACAGTGCTGGAAAGCTTGTTACACCACCATGTCTTTGGTGACTGGATACAATGTCACGCTGATTAGGTAACAGGGGTCCGTTATGGACCGTTCAACGTAAAACTTTACACTTCCTGTTGTCAGGGGGCGTGGCTTAAGTGATGTCATGATTTGACCATACAGTTTTGCAGGGGACCGGATGTGGGTCAATCACTGAAGGTTTGATGTATTAGACAGTTTTCGTGTAAGAGCTGTAAGCGTTTCGTTTTTCATGGCGAGATGTCCAACTTTGAGGTCTGGCCCCGCCCCTTCAGCATGCATGAAAACGCACAGTTTTGATAACATTTGTTCCCCCGTGCCTTATAAAGAAACTGGCCAAGTTTGAATCAAATCGAGCGAAATCCCTAGGAGGAGTTCGTTGAAATGCAGAGGCTGTAAACGGCCAAAAAGGGGTGAAAATTTGGTCATCGTTCCAAAATGGCCGCCTTACCATTTATCGTACAACATTGGTGCCAGAGGGTTTTCTGTGCATCTTGGTGAGTTGGACAAGTGTACCAAATTTCATGATTCTACGTCAAACTAAGGTCAATGCGGAGGGTATTTTGAATATTTCTAGGGGGCGCTCTTGAGCCGTTTCTGTAGCGATTTGCTAATTAGCATAAACACCTGTTCAAGGGGTGGGCAATGATCGATCATACTGATTTTGGTACTCCTCGGATCAAATCTGTGGATTTTAGATCCAAACGTATGGTGATGGCGTTACGTCTTACTTCGCCATGTCGCCACGCCCACTTGCTCCACCCAAAACGAACAGTGCTGGAAAGCTTGTTACACCAACATGTCTTTAGTCACTGGACACAATGTCACGCTGATTAGGTAACACGGGTCCGATATGGACCTTTCAAAGTAAAACTTTACACTTCCTGTTGTCAGGGGGCGTGGCTTAAGTGATGTCATGATTTGACCATACCATACCATACCATACCATTTTATTTATAAAGCACTTTAAACAGGAACAAGTCCACCAAAGTGCTGGACAAACAAACACGCAACAGGCAACACATACAATGAAGTACAACACGAAAAACATAAAAACATTGCAGATCATAAATCAAACGATCCAGTACACATCAGCTGGCATTGAAAGCGATGGAGTAGTAGTGAGTTTTTAACCGGGATTTGAAAACCGAGAGGGAGGGGGCCTGTTTGATGAGCAGCGGTAACTCGTTCCAGAGTCTTGGGCCTGCTACAGAGAACGCTCTGTCACCCCTGCGCTTAAGGCGAGTTTCTGGAACTATTAAGAGTACCTGATCCTCTGACCTCAAAGCACGAGGAGGGACATATGGGTGTATCAGATCCGAGAGATAGGCGGGGGCGAGACTGTTCAGCGATTTGTAGACAGACATACAGTTTTGCAGGGGACCGGATGTGGGTCAATAACTGAAGGTTTGATGTATTAGACTCTTTTCGTGTAAGAGCTGTAAGCGTTTCGTTTTTCATGGCGAGATGTCCAACTTTGACGTCTGGCCCCGCCCCTTCAGCATTCATGAAAACGCACAATTTTGATGTCGTTTGTTCCCCCATGCCTTATGAAGAAACTGGCCAAGTTTGAACCAAATCGAGCGAAATTCATAGGAGGAGTTCGTTCAAATGCAGAGGCTGTAAACGGCCAAAAAGGGGTGAAAATGTGGTCATCGTTCCAAAATGGCCGCCTTACCATTTATTGTACAACATTGGTGCCAGAGGGTTTTCTGTGCATCTTGGTGAGTTGGACAAGTGTACCAAATTTCATGATTCTACGTCAAACTAAGGTCAATGCGGAGGGTATTTTGAAAATTTCTAGGGGGCGCTCTTGAGCCGTTTTTGTGGCGATTTTTGCCACGCCCCCAAAATACGTAATTTTTCACCAGTCCTGACGAGTCCGCCAAATTTGGTGAGTTTTCGTATATGATAAAGCCCCCAAAAGGCCACTTAAAGAGGGACTAGAATAAAAAAAATAATAATAATAATAAACACTACAATTACAATAGGTCCTTGCAGCGCTTCGCTGCTTCGGGCCTAACTAGACTATAAAACTTTTCATTTACTTCGGAATAAATGTAGCGTAGTGGCTACAATGTGTGGGGAAAGTTTTATTTTATTTAAGATTAGATGTTTTTAACATAAGAATAATGAACCGAGTATTAAAAAAATAATAAAATATTAAAATAAATAAAGAATGACTTGTGTTTTTCTGTACATATTGTAATTACGAGCAAAAATTTTAAATTGAACGTTTTCTGAAAGAAGTCTGGTGCGGCGCCGACCACACGTTGGTTGCTAACGTCTCGAGCGGCGGCTGACCTGCTGCTGGAGCCGGGCTGAGTGCTCCGTCACTGGGTCTCCCATCTTTCTGAAACGCCGGGTTGGAGCTTCGCTTGGCTGGACGTGGACTCGAGTCTGATGAAACAAACTGCCGGTGCTGTGGAGGCGGAAGTTCACAACTTTCATTAGTTGATAAAAGCGCAGCGCCCCCTGCTGGACCGGAAGTTCATGACAAGCTGTTTTAACGCTTCTGAACACACACACACACACACAAAAATCACAAAGGATTTTATTCTAAATTTACTTTGTTCTTTTTGTCAATGAGTGTTAAAAAAAACAATAAATTAATTGCCCATTTGTTGTCATTTGGTCTCTTTCTGGTTGAAATGTTGTGCAATATATATACTGTACAGTAACAGTATATATATATCGTATACGATCTGATTTCTGCAAAATTACATGTGGAGTCCCACAAGGCTCGATACTCGGACCAAAGTTGTTTATCTTATATATAAATGATTTAGTGAAGGTCTCCGGACTGCTAAATTGTATCTTGTTTGCTGGTGATACTTTCTTTTATTTTGGTAGTGACTTTGAACAAATGACTGTGTTGATAACAATGGAATTTGCTAAAATACAAACCTGGTTTAAATTAAACAAACTATCATTGAATCTTGGAAAAACCAATTACATGCCGTTTAGTAATACAAAAAAGAATATGAATTTTTGTTCTAAAAATTGATGGTGTGGAAGTAAAGAGAGTAAATGAGGTGAAGTTTTTGGGTGTGGTAATTGATGACAAACAAGCTGTGGAAACAGCACATTTATCGGTAAAAATTAGATCTACTGCAGTACTGTATAAAGTTAAAGATGTTTTGAATGAGACAGCTTTGTATTTGTTATATAATACAATTTTTGTTCCACATTTAATTTATTGTGTTGAAGTTTGGGGGAAGGCATTTAAAACTGTAACAAAGCCTGTTTTTATTTTACAGAAAAGAGCTGTGAGAATTATTTTAGGAAAACCTTATTGTCATCCATCAAATATATTATTTAACCAACTTAAGTTATTGAAATTTTATGATTTGGTGGATTATAATATTTCATTAGTTATGTATAAAGCTCAAAACAACTTACTGCCTCCAAACGTTCAAATGTTTTTTGTCAAGAGAAGGTCTTGTTATACTCTTAAGGGAACTGAGATTTTTGCAAAACCTCGTTCCAGTTTGAAGGGTCGGACTGTTTAGATACAGGGAATTGATTCATGGAACAATTTGGATAACGATGTTAAATATGCTAAATCTATGCTCGTTAAAAAAATGATTAAATCTAAAATACAAAAATCTTTAGTTAAATCCATTCTTAGTAATTTTCTAGTTAACTAATGAAGTTGTTTTTTTATTCAATTACTTGAAAAACATTGCTTGAGTTGATTGTTTGGATTGAGTTTGCTTGTTTTTTGTTTTTAAAAAGGGGCAGATAATATAAGATTATTTCTTCTCTCTGCCACCTTTCATTTTATGTCTTTTATATTCTACACTGTATGTTTAAACATTGTTTTTTTAATTGATGTAAAATGAATGTAATAAAAAATCTCTTTCCAGCAACGTTCAAATAATAACAATAATTTGAATAATCAATACAGTAATCATTTGATTCGTCAATCAAATGAACCATCTGACCAGAAAAGCCTTGATCACGTTCAGCATTACCCGTTGCCTCACCTAAATCCTGTACTTATGTCTTCCCTGTTAGCAAAATAACTCCTAAACCACTGGAAGGGGGGTTAATATGCCGCTACACGCACCTTGCAGATGTTGGACGCCGTCTATCACGGTATACCATGAGATTCATAACTATCATAACTAACTAACTGAGGCTTTCAGTCGCTTGGATCCAGGATCTGGTTCTTCTGGTCCTGATCCAAACTTCATGACTGCATGTGAGGGTTGGAACGTAGATGAGACTCATCGCTTTTTTCTTCATGAACGACCGGAGCAACAGTCTCATTACTGAGGAAAAGGCCCTGATCCGTGGATCCGTCTCCATCCTACCATCACTCAGGCCAGATACTTCAACTCCTCCACCCCGACCTGGTTCCGGTAAAGAACCATGGCCTCGGTCTTTCGGGTCCTGGCAGTTCGGCAGAAGTTTTACTGCAAAGACAAAAACTCAAAAACACGAGTAGAAGAGAAGAACTTTTTAATTTGTCATGAAACTACAAAACATACGGTTTGTTTTTTTGTGCTGGTGAAATATTTACAGCTCCTGTCGACAGTTCAGTGTCCGAGAATAAAATTCACAGCTTCTCAGGGCTTTCGATACAAAGAATAGAAAGAAAAAAAAAAGCACACCCAAATCACAAAAGTGCAATAAATACAAGCTGTCTGTTCCTCGTGTCCGTCTGCGAACACGTCCGGGTTCGTCGGCAGTCGTAATACAGATTCATTACAAGACGGTCATCCAAGGCCGGGAAAACAAAAAAAAATACAACGAACAATCATCTGGGACTCAAGTGACTCCAGTTTCCTGCAAACACCTACATTCCTTCATCCAGGTCGGGGTTGTTGGGTAAAACGAGAGTTTTAAAGTTTTATTTATTTATTTACCTGCTCTAGTGGAGAAAGTGAAAAAATTCAGACGTTTCTCTGAAGTTCGACCAAATTCTGGACCTTCAGGACCAATGGAAACAAAGGTCGACGGTTCAGGAGCTGCTTTCGATCCGTTGTTCCTCGAACTGGAGGAAGACGTGAGCCGACGCAGCCTGAACCCATCGAGGTCGATCCCAGATCCTCCTCCCGACTCCTCGATCCGGTCCAGGAACCACGAGCCTCGTTTTTATTTTAAAGACCGCAGCCACGACGACCAGTCTTTAGAACAGGAAACCTTTTTTAGGACGTTTCGCTTTTTTAAAATTAAAACTGAAAATGTGGACTTCTCAGCTTTAAAACTGTGTGGAGCTGTTTATGTGAGCTGAACTCGCATGCAAATCACTCTCCCTCCCGAGGGTCATCAGAGTGTTTGTTGGGCCTGATCCGTACGAGGAAAGCTTTGGTCTCATCGCTGCTCTGGCGTCTTTATCGTCTTCTTCAGCATTTTGGTCACGTGTGGTTGTTTTAAAGTGCTTTATAAATAAAGTTGGATTGAATTGGCCTGAAGGTGTCACTTTAGGGTCGTCCACATCATGGGAACGTTTTCTAAAAACACGCACACAAAAAAAATACAGATTTGCCATCATGTTCACACGGAAACGGCATTTTAATTTAAAACCCCAAAACTGTATTTTTGGGGCAGAAGGTCCAGTGTGAGACGCCACCGTCGTGTTTTCGTGTGGACGGTCAAAACGCAACTTTTTGAAAACAACCGTCATTTCCCCAGCTCTAATTAAAGCTACGACTCGAGGACGACCTACTCTTCTTCTTACGTTTAGATTTCATACAAGGAGCTCCAAACCTCGTTTCCTGGTTTTTGGTGGTTTCACAGCGTTACAGCGCCACATACGGGCCAGGTGGAGGTACTACTCCTGACCCGTGCTGGCAAAATGAGAAACAATGAGACATTTTTCAAAACTGATTAATATTTTTCAGATTGTTCAAAATGATCCGTAGTGTGTTGAAATTTAGCGAATTATCATCTGGCAACAAGCTAGTCTTCTTTACGAGAGTCCTCGTTTGAAAACTTGATTTTTATTGGTCTGTAGTGATGTCATCAGAAGTTCCAGCTGTATACAGGTAGTCCTCGACTTACGTTTCGGGGTTACGAACACCCTCCCATTGAAAAGCATTGTTTGAGTTACGTGGTTTATGCGCCTTTACACCAGAAAATGCGGTACCGAAACTCACTGGAGGACAGCAGAAATTTACAGGAGGGAGGGAGGAGAGGAAGACCGGAGCAGAGATGGGTGGATGGTGTCATTAGATGGCAGAAAACAGCGGAGCTGGACCGGAGGAGCAAGAGCTAACATGCTAACAGACCTTGCTGTAAACGCTGTGGACCGCATGAAGCAGCTGGAAGCTGCAGAGCTCGGAGGTGCAACGAGCTAACATGCTAACTGACGGAGGAAGAATTCACCAGCATACCAGTAGGTTATTAACTCTTTTTTTCCTTCATTATGGCTCCTAAATGTATGTGGTTTTTGATAATTATGTAGGGTAATGTGTTAGGATAGGCTAAGTGCTTGGTAAAATACAGTACTTACGTATGAGGTGCTGTTTGGACGTATTTTCTGACTTACGCCGATTTACGAGTTAAGAACGGGCGTAGGAACGGAACTGCGTCGTAACTCGGGGACCACCTGTATTTAAGAAAGGGGATCCTAATGTTTCTCCAACAATTATCCAAGGGGGCTGCCCACACCCCCAACAGGACTCCTGAACTACAGCTGTCATTTCTTACCGGAACCCGACCCGAATCCGGTCCAGGTCAGGTCAAGCCATGATAAAGTGCTGGATGGGCGAGCCGGGTCGGTGTCGGGCTTTTGATTGCGTCAGCGGATCAGCCGTGATCCAATTATATGGCAACATGGCTTGCCGTACTTTCCAATTATATGACAACATGGCTTGCCGTACTTTCAGCTGTCGCACGCCGCCATTTTATCGCGAGCTGAACGGCCTTGAAAGAGGTAAAATAAAGTTCAGTGAAGCTTCAGATGGGACTAAACTGCCAGGCAGCGACCCGCCCGTCGCCCAAATGGGCGTTCATTCAGCCGCTGCCCTCAGCAGACGCGCGCGGCCGAAGACCCAAACAGGTGAGATCCTAAAGCAATCGTGTCAGAGCAGGGTCCATGTCTGAATAATGCAGAATGCAGGCAGAAGCAGGGTTTTAATGCACGTTGACGGCCATGAAAGGACAAACACGCCCTCAGCTCCGATCTTTTGCCCGTTATCGCGAGTCCTACGACCATTAATAACTATATAAGCGGTCAAAGCTTTATTAAAAATGTCGGGTGTTTTTCCAGTTCGGACCTGAATTTACAGTTAATTCGTCGGGTCGGGCTCGAAAATGATGGCTGCTTGGGCCCGAATGCAACTCTACCCTGAACCCGATGAAGGTAAAAGCAAGTCACGAATTAATCAATAAACATCTGTACGTGTTTACAAATCAAAAATTCACTGCGCCCAGAGGAGATGCCAAAGCAATCATCACCCCCCACGCCCCTGTCTCAGACCTCCTCGGGACTTTTGTATCTCAAATTTAAGGTTGTAGTAAACGAGTACCCGACAGTGATGCGTTTGCAGGCACTGATGTGTCCGAAGCGTTATTAGTGTAAAAACATCTGGCTGAACTCACACTGGCAGAGAACGCACACAATGAGAGAGATGTTGCAACCAACTCAACTGTTTTTTTTAATTTTAACTTTTTGTTTCAACTTTTCAACAAGTTAACATTTGCCTATTTTCTCGCAATTTGGGGTCTCCAGCTAGTTGCCAACAATCCTCAGTTAAAACTGGACTTCGTAGACCGCCCCCCTTGACTTCATTGTGTTTGGGGGTGTCATCCTTCAGGAGAACCAACATCTGTTCGGTTTGAAATGCAGAGAAGTCGTTTTCTGATAAAATCCTCCTGCGGGATGACTTTTGTCTTTTCCTCCTTGTTCAGGTCTGTGGAGATTTTTCCAGATTTCATGGGAAACATCCTGGGCCAAACACTAGACCCTGCGGAACCTCAGGAGAGAGTGATTTGCCTTTGAGTCCAGTTTAAATGCTCCGACTTTGTGGTTTGAATCAAGGAATCTCATCAAACGAGAAGCAAAACATCTAAGAACAAGAAAGAGACGCTTCATCCTTCCTGTTTGGACCGGCGGGGCGAGGAGGAACCGGAATCAGATCCAAACCTTTCCATGAACACTTGAAGCCGGACTCTGTGTTTACGTGAAAACTACAGCTACGAAGATGTGGTGAAACTATCGTACTCTTCATGTGAAACAAACACGGCATTTAATCATCAAACGACAAGAAAACATTTGTACAAGAATCAGTTTGAGTTTCTTCACTGCCGTTTCTGTGAAAACAATACAAACATCTGGAATGACCGCAGCAGCTGGGGCTCTGTCCACAACATTCTTTAAATCGTTCTGAGACGTGAAGTTTGTGATTTTTATGAAAGCAGCATTAACGAGACCATGAAGTGATAAAAACCACGTTTCCTGTTTTTGTTGGGTCGTTTTTCTCCTTTTTGGCCACTTGGGGGCAGCAAAAACAGCTAAAGAAACAAACAAACATCCAGCAGCTACATCTGTGCTTGATTTAAAGTCCTGTTTTTGTTTTTTTTAATGGCCACCTCCTTCCTCCTGAGGGAAACTTCAGCTGCTAAACGTTTTCTGGTTGATCATCGCGTAAACAGAAGAACCGAAGAGAAACTAGAAGAGTAAACAAACGAAACGTTCAGTTTTTCTGGTGCAAAGAAACAAAATATTTATCCAGTTACCGCCAGGAGGAAAGAATCAAACCAGCCAATCAGAGAGAAGGGAGGGGCTTAAAAGAAGCTTCTGTCTTCCTATTGGCCAACAGCGTTGCCTCGTCACTTCCGTCCCAACAATCACACGATCAGTAAGAAGTTCACAGTCGTCAAAAACACTTCTGATGTCACTTCCTGTGTGCTTCAATAATCAGGGATCGTTCCAGTCAGACGCAAAGGCTGCTGGGAGTTTTGCGTTCGTTCCAGAAACCCACATCCAGTTTGTGTTTTCTAAAGTTTGATAAAGTGCAGACTACGGGGTCGTCTACCTGAGTGTTAGTGTTTCTACGCTGGTTAGAGACGATCGTCAGGACGTTTTGGAAACTTCTTCACAATAAAAGTTCCTCAAATAAGCTCCAGGTTTCCTCTCGGAGAAGAAACGTGAGGAACCGCGAGGCTCGATCCTCGTGAAGAGACGAGAGTTCTAATCCTTGAGATCTGGCGGCGCCTCTGGTCGAAGGTGGGAACTGCGCCGAGACTTATTTTGGATTTTTAGACGAGTTTTAAACAAAATATCGTGTGAACGTCGGCGTTTATTTAAAATACAGCCGTAAAAATGTGTTTTTAAATATCTTG
>JBBPBX010001833.1:15970-26944 GCA_038048925.1 Garcialebias charrua | reverse complement strand
AATTAGCACACACACACACACACACACACACACACAAAACAGCTGAAAAGTAGCTAAAAAAGCAGGAAGAAGGAAGTGGAGAGAGCATATTTTTACTGAATTAGGCTGAAAAAGTTCAAATGAGTTAAAAAATGTGGAATTAGCCAAAAAAGCTAAAATTTGCATAAAACAGCTAAACAGTAGCTGAAACAACTGAAATTAGCAGAAATAAGCTGAAAGGCTGAAATTAGTATAAATAAATTAATCACACTGAAAGTAGCAGACATTACCATGAATTTCTTAAATTTATCTGAAAACAGCTGAAATTAGCTAAACAGGTAGAACAAGCTTTAGTTTACCAGAAGAAATCAGAAAGAACACGTTTGCCCAATTAGGCTGAAAGAAGCAAAAACAAACAGAAAAAAGAAATTATCTGGAAAAAAAAATGCTTAAATTACCAACAACAAAAAAAATAATTATCTGCTGAAAAGTTGCTAAAAAAAGAAGCAAGAAGCTGAAACGACAAGACGGAAGTGGAGAGAGCACATTTTTGCTGAATTAGGCTAAACAAAGTTGAAATTAATGCACACAATGTAAATTTTGCTGAAAAAGCTAAAATTAGCATAAAACTGTTAAATAGAAGCTGAAATAGTAGAAATAGCTGTATGCTGGTGAAGATTCTCAGTCGTCCAGGACATGATAAAATCAAAAAAGGCGTTCAATACAGAACAACTGGACTTTATTTGTAGCAAACAAGACGTTTCGCTTCTCATCCGAGGAGCTTTATCAATTAGTGAGGAGACAGTGAGAGGGCGAAGTTATAACAGGATAAGCCATAGACACGCACCAACATATGTAAATTGGAAACTAACACCCCCACATACTTGGGATAACACGTACCTGTGACCCATTCAAAGTTCAGTGTGTGAAAACAGAGCTTACAGAAAACACACACACATCCTACTGTATGTAAATTGACAAGTCACACTTCACACATTGATAACAGGGACCTGTCAAAGTCTTTGTTGGTCTAATTCACAAACAAGGCTCCTCTGTTCTCATCAGGTGTGAGACGCCTGGGAACCAAACCCAAGGCTGCACCATAAGTTTTAGAAAGTTGAAATCTTAAGCTAGATTCATACTCGACGCGTCGCGCAGCGCGCGAGGGTGCGCGCTCCAAAAGTGACGCAATTTCACAGTCCCCGCCCCTGCGCGTTGGCCCCGCGCGTGGGATTAGCGCGTGACGTGCACCTCTGAATTTAACTCCGCAAGCCTCTGCGCGCGCGGTGGGCGCTACGATTTGATTGACAGGTCCACACCCGACAGCCTTCACCCTCTTCACGCCGGAGCCTGCAGCTGTTTGCGCCGCTGTGGTCGTGGAGACGGAGTCGCGACGCATGGAGGAATGTTTTGTGACACAAAATGTATTAAATTCTCCTTCATTCCTGATCTGGAGTCGGACTTTTCTTTTGTTTTTTCGCCAAAAGTCACGTGATCGCTTTCTCCTCCGCTGACTCCATGCATTAAAACCGCAAATAAAGACAACAGTTCAGCACGCGAGCGGAAAGCTATTTGTTTTTGTTGTGTGATTTCAAACAGTTCTTCTTCTACGGTAGATTTCTTCTTCTACGCCTTTCTTGCAACATATGCACAGGTTTTAGAGGGTACTGCCTCCTGCTGGTCCGTAAAAGAACAGCACTTTGCCATGCGCCGCCGTGCGTCAACCATAAACACAGAGGCGACACTGTAAACGCATTTCGCCGCACGGCTGATGTGCACGCGCGGCGCGCGCGCTCCAGCCTGCGGACCAAAGCGAAAGTCTAACTCAGCCTTTAGACCTCCTCCTCTGTTTAACGATGGTTTCTCTCTTTTTACATAAATCGCCTCCTTCACACCCCTCTCAAACCACCTGTAGAAATAGCTGTAGAAATAGCTGTAGTAGAAATAGCTGAAATGCATAAATCAGCTGAAAGGAGCATAACAAGCTGAAATTAGCAGGAAGAAGTTCGAAGAAGCACAAAAATGTTGTAGTTGGACGAAAAAAATCTGAAAGGAGCAGAAAACAGTTGAAAAACAGCTGAAATGTGCAGAAGGAAGCTGAAAGAAGCTAAAACCGAACAAAATGTGAAAGGAGCAGTAAAATGTTGTAAACAGACCTAAAGATTTGAAGGATGTAAAAATGAGATCAACTCGTTTTCTATGAAAAAAATATCAAAAAAGGCTAAATATTTCAAAAAGCTAAAGTTGCACCAATACCAAAGCTCACAGCAGGATTGTCCTGAAAGAGCTGAATGTTTTGATTCATGATTTGTTAAAACAGCTGAAAAGTGCAGGAAGAGAATCGAGCTGAAAAACACAGAAGAAAAATGGATCACAGTGAATGCTTCATGAGCGTCCACAACTAAAACTCGTCTAAAAGACGGAGCAGAAATCTTTATGAGCTTGTCAGCAGTGTCCCCTGAGGTCGTGTCAACATGTTGGTTTTAAACATTTAATTCTGGTGACGGCAGCAGCGACGCATCGAGCCCAAAGATGTTTCAAATCATCCAGGATCATTAGAAGTTGGTTAATATCGTCACAGATGAGTTTGTCGCGCCTCAGGAGACGCTGGGATTGAATTAAAAGAAGCTGGTGAAACGTCAGAGCTGCATTAAACATTCAGAGCTGCATTAAATATGAAGAAGCTCTTCCCTGGGAGGAATGAAGACGGTGTTTAAAAAAAAACTTTACATCCACCCCAGGAGGACACGACACTGACAGGTTCGGAAAGTCTGACAGTCTGAAATTATTATTCAACTGTCAGGAAGTATAGAAGATCAGAAATCACACAAGGCTGGACACAAAACCACAACTATGGTCCAACACAAAACTTTTTTTTTTAACTTGTAACTAAACCAACAAAAAACATCATAAATATTAGAACGCAACAGCTCTTGAAAAAAACAATCAGAACGTTTATATGGATGTTAAAGCTCCCCTGACATCATCTTTGAACTTTCCATAAAATGGCACAACATATATATATTTTAAGATTGAACTATGATCGTTTTTGCTAAAACAATGTTAAATGAATGAAAATTCCTCTAGAAAACAGTTTAAAATTAGCGCCGTTTTTTTACACGGTAAATCCGGGTTTTTCCGGTCACGTGATTGTGACGTCAGCTCCAGACTCTGCTCCAACGCGCACATTGAAAACAATGGAGAAAGATACAAACGCATCCGTCGAATTTAGCCATTGAAAACTTTAGATTTTAGCGATTTGGCTTCAGTTCGTGAAGCAGAACTTATTTTGAGTGATCAACAACAAACATTAGGGTTTATTTTGTCCGTGCTGCTTTTTTTTCTTCAGGAGAGTGAGCAGCAGGTGTCAGCAACGCGTTGCTGACACCTGCTGCTCACTTCATGAATGTGAAACCTCGCCTGAAAAAAAAAGCAGCACGGACAAAATAAACCCTAATGTTTGTTGTTGATCACTCAAAATAAGTTCTGCTTCACGAACTGAAGCCAAATCGCTAAAATCTAAAGTTTTAAATGGCTAAATTCGACGGATGCGTTTGTATCTTTCTCCATTGTATTCAATGTGCGCGTTGGAGCAGAGTCTGGAGCTGACGTCACGATCACGTGACCGGAAAAACCCGGATTTACCGTGTAAAAAAACGGCGCTAATTTTAAACTATTTTTGAGAGGAATTTTCATTCATTTAACATTGTTTTAGCAAAAACGATCATAGTTGAATTTTAAAATATATACATGTTGTGCCATTTTATGGAAAGTTCAAAGATGATGTCAGAGGAGCTTTAAATACAACCGAGAAAACGTGGCTCAAACAACTGCTCAGACGTTTGATCAGTTCAGAGTTTAATAATAAAAGTTGGTCCCAAATCTGGAATGGGATGTTTGTCAAATAAATACAAACCCAGACTATTCACAATCTTCATTAAGAAAAAGTCAAGACTTGTCTAAGAACAAATACAAAAAAAAAGAGAGAGAAATAATACCGGACGAGCCCCCAATAAAATGTTTTTATTTATTTTTTTTTTTTATTAATGTTAATACTTTCACACATTAAACTGTGATATTTTGTTTTACTGCAGTAAATGTTTTTGGTTCAGGAAGGAGGAGTTGGTGTTTCTATCCTAGCTTTCCCCATCACACGGCAACATGTTCCCAGGCAAGACACTGGACCCCAAGTTGTCCCCAGTCTGCACATGGACGTGCAAGTGACTCATAAAATCTTTGAGTGGTCATACATACAGTAAATCACTTTTACGTTATGTTTATGTGTACAAACGAAGAACTGAAACTTAAAGCTTGTACAATGAAAGTACTCGGGCATCTGGTTAGGATGCCTCCTGGACGCCTCCCTGGTGAGGTGTTCCGGGCACGTCCCACTGGGAGGAGACCCAGAGGAAGACCCAGGACACGCTGGAGGGACTATGTTTCTCGGCTGGCCTGGGAACGCCTTGGGATTCCCCCAGAGGAGCTGCTCCAAGTGGCTGGGGAGAGGGAAGTCTGGGCCTCCCTACTTAGGCTGCTACCCCCGCGACCCGACCCCGGATAAGCGGAAGACAATGGATGGATGGATGGATGGATGGATGGATGGATGGATGGATGGATGGATGGATGATGTTTATGTGTACAAACGAAGAACTGAAACTTAAAGCTTGTACAATGAAAGTACACCGTAAACTTTGGCTGATACGACTTTGTCCTCAGTGTCTCTGAAACAGATCCCCATCCGCCCAGTGACCTTACTACTGTAGTTAGTACCTCGGATCGCTGGTCTTCTCATTAGGCCTGTCGCGATAAACAATAAATCAATTAATCGCATGATAAATGAAAATCATCAATCTCATTGTCATTTATCAGCTTTATCGTTTCTTCGTGTCTCTCTCTTTCTACTGAAGACACTGGATGACAAAAAGCTCAACTCCGGTGCTCTTCACTGACCCCTCCCTTTCTCTTGTTTCTTTAAAATCTGTTTTAACGGTTCAAAATCGCGTTTTTGGATCGTTAAAAGAAGCTAAGCTGAGAAGCTAAGCAAACATGCCGAACTTGGGGGGGAAAAACTGTTTTGTGGAAGCTCCAAAATTCACGGTTGAAACCCGTGCCTTTGTGTAAAAAGTTGTTCGTCTCTGCAAAAAGAAACTGAGAACTTGTTTACTGATTTTTTATTAAAAGCTTTGTGTGAAAAATGCTTAAGAGCTCAAACCAAACCGAATGTTTGCATTTTGAGAACCGAAAAACAGGAGACAGCCCAGGTCAGGTCAAGGGGCCTCCCTTCAATTTTTCTTAAAGAGACACGCTGCTCACTCCCTCACTATCCATCCTTCAGTTCAACTGGTCTTAGACTGCCATCCAGTGGTCAAGAATGGTACTATATACAAAAATTAACCAAAATTTCTTCTTAAATTTGACAGTTACTAATTGTTGTCAAATTTCCAAAGATATTATCATTTATCGCAATAACTTCTGAGACTTGTTATCTTGACAGGCCTACTTCTCATTGGAAAGGTTTTTCTCAACGAATTTAAGCCTTTATTCTCAGACCCTGAAGGTGTGGGCACCAGTACACAAACCTGCAGATTTAGTCAACTCAGGAGTTCAGTCCTTGCCGTTACGAGCTGGAGGAACGTGAACACCGACCTGAGTCCAGACCAGACCATACAGGTGAAAACCATAACAGTCCTTTGAGACCGTGGTAGAAAACACCCGTCCAACTTACGTTCTTAAATTAATAAAACAGAGAAGTTCTAGTTTATCACGGCTTCACAACTCAAACAGGGCTCAGCCATTTTTGTAAAAACGCAGAAAGAATCGTTCCAGACGTAGACGTGATCTAAGGAATGTGGATTTTTCTTCATCTGTTCCACGATGAAGGAATCAGCAGCTTCTTATCTGAGAAATGTGACAACTGTTTCTTCAGGCATTCAGTCTTTGAAGTTATCGGCATTACGGTGTTTCCAACCGGTTTTATGTCAGATTTCTATCATTAAAATGTTAAAGCGTAGCTAAGAAGTTTGATTCAACAGAAACATCCATGTAAAGCCCACAAAGGACGAGAATCTCACTTTCCTGATACAAAGAAGACAAAAGTTCCCGTGTTGTAACCACAGAGAGGCCGATGGGTCAGAGGACGGCTCGTACCTTCTTCATGCGCATGCTGCGTCTTTCCGAGGCGTTCCTGACGAACGGCGACCTCTTGGAGAGGGTGGAGCTGTCACTGTCGCTGCGGTTGATCTGAAACGGTGCAGAGAAGGAACCCGTTAAGATGTCTGAAGGATCCGGTAAAGCTCCTCGGCCTGAGGGTTCCAGTTACCCTGCAGATGTACTGGCTTTGAGGTCCGGGGGAGAAGGTCTTGGAGCGGATGATGGTGTTGCCCCTCAGGAAGACGTTCTGCTGGCGGACGTCCGGGCGCCGCTCTTTGGGCCGAACCGCGGAGCAGCGATGGGCCGACGGTAAGCCGTCCATGCTGGTCTCCTTGTTCACCTGGAGGGAGGAGGAAGAAGAGTGAAGACTGATTCACCTGGTGTCTTGAGGACAGACTAGGGCTGGGCCATATCATATAGTTCCCGGTAATACCGGTTAAAAAAAAAAGCTTGCCCGGGCAAAAAAGTTATATCATGATATGCTAATTTCATGACGTAATATGTCAGGGCGCCCCACCCCCTTAACAACCGAGCGCTTCGAACGACCAAACCGAACTGCGCACCTACCTCCACCTGTCTGTACTGGTGTTACACACAATACTAGCTAGCTAAAATGCTAAAAACAAGCAACGCACGTCTCAGCTGTCTCTCCATCCAGCTCTAAACTGTCGGTACAAACACACACAGCTCAACTGTCTCTTGAGTTCCACAGTCGGTCCACGGACCAAGAGGCAGGTGATCAGAGACAGATCAGTCAGATAAATTAATCATTCCTGCATGAATAGATGAAGCTGAAACACCAACAAGCTTCAGGGTCAGCTGATCACCTTGTTACAAGTTCTGGAAGTTATAGCTCATTTAAAGGCAACATATATTTTGTTGTATGTTACATTTATGCCCAACAGATCTTAAGATTCATTTTATTTAGTTGTTTTAGGAAACTACACCTGCACTTTAGTTTTGTGGTGGATTTTGTTGATCTATATTTTGTGCAGACTTTTTCAATCTAAATAACAGATCATTTTTATTTATTTATTTTTATACTTGGATACTGAATACTTTACTAAATAAAGTGATTTCAGTAAAATTACCCCTTGTTGTTTTAAAAAAAAATTATATAATACTGCAAAGCAACATGTTAAGTTCATTTTGTCAAAAAAATTTTTTTTTTGTTATATCACGAAATTTATCGTTATCATTATCGTTATCAAAGTCAAGTCAAAGTCAACTTTATTGTCAGAACTGCAATATGTACAGGACATACACAGGATTGAAATTGCGTTTCTCTCAGTCCCTCGGTGCAACAGTAACCATCTAAACACTAAAACACTGAAACATTTAATAAACATAAGCATAAAATTTTCTCTCTTTTTGTTTTCTATTGTTTATTGTTTGTTTGTTTATTGTTTAATGAAATTCTATCACTGCTGTTCATTGTTCTTTAGTTTTAGCAGGTCGCTTTCGTAAATGAGCCCATGTAGGGCTGGGCCATATCATATCGTTACCGGTAATAAAGGTATAAAAAGCTTGCCCGGGCAAAAATCTTATATCATGATATGCTAATTTCATGACGTAATACGTCAGGGCGCACCGCCCCTTAACACCCGAGCGCTTTAAACAACTGCGCACCTCCCCTCCAGTCTGTACTGGTGTAAAACGCTAATTAGTTACTGCTAAAATGTTAAAAACAACGCGCGCGTCTCAGCTTCTCTCCCCCCCTGCTCTGCAGGCAGACAGCTGTCCCCCCCTCCCCGCTCCGCTCTGAGCAGCCGTGTCCTCGCTGGAAACTGTGTTACAAACACGCGCGGCTCCACAGTCACTCCTGTGATGTTTCTCTGCACGCTCAATAACCTTGCTGGTTTATAGCAGACGTTGCTTTATTGTTTAAGCTGCACAAATACAGACTGCATGATCCTCCACCGCTCCGTTCTCTGACTTTCTTTCACACCCGAACCTGCGCGCCTACGTCACGCTCTCACTGGTGGCGGTGCGTTCACTGGCACTCTGTAATTTACATGCACAGCACTGCTGTATACATTACAACTCCATCAGAGACAGATCCGTTAAAAAAATGAATCAGAGGAATGACACAAACTTCATTTTATTTAGGCTAGTTGTTTTAGGGAACTACACCTTAGAGGTGTCGTTTCTTTGCCCGAGCCCGACCCTACCCGAGCCCGACCCGACTTCGGGTCGGGCTCGGGCCATATTTTTGGTTTGATTGGCGGGCCGCGGGTCGGGCTCGGGCTTTGATGTGGTTTTTTTAATCATACAGCACAAACAAAACTAAATAAAAATGCACACAATATAAAATTGTTTTAATCTGCTTGTAAAGAATATAAGGCAGTAAGTTTATTGATGAGGAAATAATTAATAGAGTGAATTTAGATGGTGAAAACCGCAGCGCGCAGCCACTAAATTGGCAACTCAGCCAGAGAGCAGGCGCGCGGCGCGCGCCTGACAGCGTCTCCCCCGACATGCTGGACTTTTTAGTGACATTTCTCGAACCATTTTACCGTGCACAGAGAGAACTGGAGGGTGACAAATATCCCACCAACCTGGTTTGTCTCTGGAATGAGAAACTGAAGCAACACTGCCAGTCCTCAGCCTCACACAGACTCTCCGCAGCAGGTGTTTCTGCGCGACATGTCATGCAGAAGTGCTGGAGCGCAAAATTATTATCCACGACTTGCAGAGAGTTGCATTATTTCTGTGGCCTAACTTTAACGAGCTCAAAATTATGTCACCAGCTGACGTGCGTCAGGTGCACGCTCACGTCCGCGCACACTGCTCTCTGCGGCGGAACAAGTTGCCGCATTCCTGACATTCCTGAAGCTTCCACAGCAAACTGTCTGCGAGCAGCGCGCTCACACCTCCTCCTCCTCCATCAAAACAAAGAAGAACAACATCAAGTTCTTTTGCTGAGTGGGAGAACGCAGTAAAAGCTTAATAAATAAACGTAGTGTTTTTTTTTTTTTTTTGTTGTTGTTTTTTTTTTTAATCGGGTAGGGTCGGGTCGGGCGGTGATTTCTAGGAAATCAGCGGGCTCCCTCGGGCTTGGGTAATTAAACTTAGGGCTCGGGTAGGGTAGGGCCGTGGATTTCCGGCCCGATGACAGCTCTACTACACCTGCACTTTAAAAATGTCTGTTATTTAGATTGGAAAAAGTCTGCACAAAATATAGATAAAAAAAACCACCACAAAAACTAAAGTGCAGGTGTAGTTTTACTTGGAGACTAAATACTTTACTAAATAAAGTAATTTCAGTAAAATTACCCCTTGTTGTTTTTAAAAAAATTTATATAATACTGCAAAGCAACATGTTAAGTTAATTTTGTCAAATAAATACATTTGATTTTTTTTTTTAGGTTATATCACGAAATTTATCGTTATCGTGATAATACTCTGAAATATCACGATATAATTTTTGAGCCATATCGCACACCCCTAAGCCCATGAGGTTCAAAAGATTTACCTGACTAAATAAAGGTTGAATGAATGAATGAATAAAATAGTAAAAGTGTAACACTGTCCTGAGTTTTTGCATAGTAGTATAAAAGTATGAAAATTTACACCAACACTAAAACACTAAACATTTAATGAACATAAGCATAAAATGAAATAATAAAAGTGTAATACTGTCCTGAGTTTTTGCATAGTAGTATAAAAAGTATAAAAAGTATATCTATAAAATAAACTGAAGGTTCTAGCATTGACATTTGCAAAGAGTGGCACAGCAGCATATGAGTTAATGTACACAGTATATGTATGAGGTAGTTGATGTTGGTATAGAGGCAAAGTGGCATATGCAGTAAGGCACATAAGGCATCCTTGGTTATCGTGATAATGCTCTGAAATATCACAATATAAGTTTTGAGCCATATCGCCCACCCCTAGACAGACTCATCTTTACCTTCTCTGTGATGGTTGCTGCTCGTGGAGCTGGTTTGGTCACCTCCTTCACCTCCTCCTTCACCTCCTCCTCCACCTCTTCTTGGCTGCTGTCAGCATAAAACTCGTTCTCCTCCTCCTGACACCCCCCTCCGTCTCTACAGTTTCCTTCTTCATCATCAAACACGTCCACCTCAACAGCGTCACCGCGCCTAAAAATCAACAACGTTTGCACCGTTCAGAGCTCAGCACCGGGTCCAACCGGGTCGGAGGTTCTGAACTTCTAATGGCTACAATGAAAACAGTGTAGAGCGGTCGCAGGTGTTTGAACTCACCACTCGTCCTCCTCCACAGCTCTGACAACGTCTCCACGGCAACCTAGAGTCTGAAACACAAAACGCTCGACCCGTTACCGATGATCCAAACTAGGGGTGCAAATCTCAGTGTCTGGAGAATCGATTTTTGATTCAGGAACGATTTTTCGATTAAAATTGTCATAAATTTAGTTTCAGTTTTGTAACTGACAAGCTGAAAAGAATAAACAACAATGTAAACAAATGTATCATTTATTCAAAACAATAATTTTAAACTGAAAACATTAAACAACAATGTAAACAAATAGAACATTTATTTAAAACAATAATTTTAGGTTCCTTATTGTATCAAAGTTTTTGCATCGTTTGATATTTATACCAAAAATAGGAACAAAATATACAGGAATGCATTAAATTCTGTAACTTAAATAACCAGTAGCTTTTTGCTCTGTTACTTATAGAAGATTATTGTTTGAATTGATTGTTTGAACTTGTTTTGTTTTTGAAAAAAGGGGCAGATAAAATAAGATTTCTTCTTCTTTCTGCCACCTTTCATTTTATGTATTCTTTCATATACTATGAGATATGGTTTTATTTTCTTTATCTTTTGGGTTTTAATGTAAAAAATATAAATAATAAT
>JBBPBX010001833.1:0-15453 GCA_038048925.1 Garcialebias charrua | reverse complement strand
TTAAAGACGTCCTCTAAACACAGCACGTCTTCCTAATCTACCGGTACCTTTAAATCTAAGTTTTCTAACAGGCAAGTCTTCAGAAATAATCTTTTTAATTTAATTAGAAAATAACCAATTTACTCTGCCAGCTGCAGTAGTGCAGGGAAATCCCTTCATATAAAGTTTGGCGTCAGTGAGAAGCTCGGGGATTCTCCTTTTTAAACATACCTGATGACATCACTCCAAATCAATAAAAATCAACATTTTCAAACCGGCGCTCTCGTAAACAAACTGTTGCTGGGCGAAGAATCGTCGAATCAAAACAAACGACAGATCGTTTTGAAGCTTTAGAGACGGAGAATTGTAAAATAATAACTCGAGGTAGAAAAAGTCCTCGTTGTGACTAATGTTGCCAGCACGGGTCAGACGTGGCGCCTCGGCCAGGTCTGTGTGTGGCGCTGTAACGACGTGAACATGAAACGAGGTTTGGCGCTCAAACAAAATCTAAACAGCAGAAGAAGAGGACGCCCTCAAGTCGTAGGTTTGATTAGAGGCGGGGCTATGATGTCGTTTTCAAAAAGTTGTGTTTTGGCCGTTTACACTTAAACACAGACTTCTGAGATGCGCCGTTTGAACGAGCTGTTTGGAGAAAAGTTTAATTCTCATGAGCTAATGGCTAGTCGGAACAGAACCCACTTCTGATGCCTGAAACCAGTGGTTCCCAACCCTGGTCCTTGAGGAACACCATCCTGCATGTTTTAGTTGTTTCTCTGCTCAGACACACCTCATGTTCTGCAGAAGTCTGTTAATCACCTGTTAATTAAAATCAGGTGTGGCAGAGCAGAGAAACAACTAAAACATGTGAGGTGGTGTTCCTCAAGGACCAGGGTTGGGAACCCCTGCATTAATAAATGCAAAAAGCTGTTCATAAACCTTTACACTGCCATCATCTATCCATGAGACGGTTACTCTGGAAGCAATATGATGATGTTTTTGCAGGAAGTGGCCCCAGGCTGCACCGGAAATGCTACAGCTAGCTGCTGCTGCTATCTGAACAGTGTCATATCCTCAGTTTCACATTACTGAACGTTGAAAAGGCAGAGATCCACAGAAACTAACGGTTAATGCAGCATGAGCGATAACATCAAGAAATTACCCACAATCCCCTGAGGCTTGGCTCAGCCTAAATATAAACACATAAATGAACAGTAAGTTAATGACAATATAAATATTTATAAATTACATTAACTGTTGTGAATTATTACTTTCATTAAATCTGAGCTGTTTAAAGATGTCGTTTACTCCAGCCTCTGCTTTGTTCTGACTAGGCGTTAGCTCATCGGTTGGATCAGAACTGAACTCTCTTTCTACTAACTGAGGTCGTTCAAAGAGTTATCTGTAACGGGTAAGATATCAACTCTTCAGAACCTTTACTTTAAATAATCCTAAATATTTATTTAAGAGAGATGAGCACTGGTCATTGGTCATTACAACAGTTCTATCTGCGATGTTGACTTTTAATAATTTTAGTCGCTTGTTTTATCTGATTGTATGATTCCTCAACTTTTATTATGTGACTCTTATTTATTTTAATCATTTTATTACCTGATTGTGATTGTTTTGTTGTGTGTACAGCACTTTGGTCCTGTAGGTGTTTAAAGTGCTCTATAAATAAAGCTGGTATGGTATGGTTCTAAGTCTGGTGGTCTCTTTGTTCATCTGGACAGGTGGGTGTTATTTCAGGTGTGTCCACCAGGTGTCAGTGTTACCCGCTCAGCTGCAGCTCGGCGCTCTCCCTCCTTGGCGCTGGTCTCGGGCAGGTAGAGGCGACTCAGCAGGTTGTACCACCTGCAGCTTCTCTCCTCCGAACAGCCGACGTCAGCCAGGCTGATCTGGGCCCCCGCCTGAGGAGAACCAGGATTACTGATCCGGTATCATCCACCCGGGTTTTACCAACCTCAGAACCTGAGTGTAGAAACTGACCACACAGTCCTCGAGGCCGGACCTGCCGGCGTTGCAGACGTCCACCCTCAGCGTTTTATGCCGCAATGCACCATGGGATATTTGCATGCCGAACACCTCGTTGATCTCCACGGCGTCCTGAGGCGGCGAGCTGCGCGTCCTAAAGAGGCAGCGGGAGGCCTGCGGGCAAGGCAGCACCGCCAGGCGGACGTACCTGCAGGAAACAGAGCACTTCCTGTTTGTTTCGTCATTTTTCACAGTTTATGTTTGTAAATAGGTAAACAACATTTATAAACAGAGGAGTGAAGAGGTACATTTTCTGGTCCGCCGGCAGACAGAGGGCGCTGCAGTTGGACAGCTGCAGGACGTAGACCGTGAAACGCTGGTCCCGGGTTTCGTAGCGGAAGCCGAGCTGGACCTGAGAGCAGCCAGACGTCAGGCGGTCCTCGAAGGAGGACAGGAGGTCTGCAGGGAGACCCGACCTGCAGGAAACACCAACAGTTACAGAACCAGGACCTAACTGGTGAAGTGAAATCACCCAGGAGAGATTTAACAGTCATATTTAAAAACGTCAAATTTATTTCTAAAAGGATCTCTGACTACTTCAAATAATAGACATTATTTAAATAGCGTTTACATGAGCTACAAAAACGAGAGTAAAAATACTGAAGGCTATTTAGTTTTTTAGTTTTTTTTTAAAACTTGACATATGGATTTTACCATTTTATTTATGCTGCAATGCATTCTGGGAAAATACATAAACAGGTTGCTCCCATGTGAGCTCCATTCAGCTTGAATGTTAAATTTGGACATTATCTGACATGGACATTATCTGATCTTATTGAGCATGCATCAGGACATTATCTTAACGAGGCTCAACGAGGCCAGCCTGTATAAATAAAGGTTGAATGAATCTGATGTTCAGCACTTCAATTTGGACCCGAGTGCTCGAATAGAGAAAAGGGACAAATGACTCGGCTTTCACATTAGCTCCAGAGCTAATATAGATTGCGTTAGCTGCGGAGCTAATATAAATTACGTTAGCTGCAGAGCTAATATAAATGACGTTAGCTCCAGAGGTAATATAAATGACGTTAGCTCCAGAGGTAATATAAATGATGTTAGCTGCAGGGCTAATATAAAAGGCGTTAGCTCCAGAGCTAATGTATATGACGTTAGCTGTAGGGCTAACATATATGACGTTAGCTCAAGAGCTAATGTATATGACGTTAGCTGCAGAGCTAATATAGACGACGTTAGCTCCAGGGCTAAAATAGGACGTTAGCGGCAGCACTAATACATGACATTAGCTCCAAAGCTAATATATTTGACGTTAGCTTCAAAGCTAATATATATGACGTTAGCTTCAAAGCTAATATATGACATTAGCTTCAAAGCTAATATATGACATTAGCTCCAAAGCTAAAATATATGATGTTAGCTCCAGAGCTAATATATATGACGTTAGCTCCAAAGCTAATATATATGACATTAGCTCCAGAGTTAATATAGATGACGTTAGCTCCAAAGCTAATATATATGACATTAGCTCCAAAGCTAATATATATGACGTTAGCTTCAAAGCTAATATATGACGTTAGCTCCAAAGCTAAAATATATGATGTTAGCTCCAAAGCTAATATATATGACGTTAGCTCCAAAGCTAATATATATGACATTAGCTCCAAAGTTAATATATATGATGTTAGCTTCAAAGCTAATATATGACATTAGCTCCAAAGCTAAAATATATGACGTTGGCTCCAGAGCTAATATATATGACGTTAGCTCCAAAGCTAATATATATGACATTAGCTCCAGAGTTAATATAGATGACGTTGGCTCCAAAGCTAATATATATGACATTAGCTCCAAAGCTAATATATATGACGTTAGCTTCAAAGCTAATACTGTATATAAGTTAGCTCCAAAGCTAAAATATATGATGTTAGCTCCAGAGCTAATATATATGACATTAGCTCCAGAGTTAATATAGATGACGTTAGCTCCAGAGCCAATATATACAGTATATATATATATACCGGTATATGTATATACAACGTTAGGTCCAGCGCTAATGTATTAACCATTAGCTCTAAAGCTAATGTATATGACGTTAGCTCCAGAGTTAATATAGATTACGTTAGCTGCAAAGCTAATATATACTACGTTAGCTCCAGAGCTAATGTATAAACCATTATAAAGCTAATATATGACGTTAAATTGTGCATAAAAATTCATACAAAATATAACTTTACTCACATTATAACGTTTTAGTTTGACTCCTTGATTTAAAAAAAATGTATAATAAACATGCATTTTTTAAGTAGTTAAGAGTTTTAGTAGAATAGATAAATAACATGTTAAGGCCAATATGTGAAAGTAAGTGGAGATCCCTTTAAAGGTTGTTAAAATGAAGACTTCTCAGTTAGCAGGAAAAGTTTTTGACTTAAAAGAGAATATTCAAAAAAATGTTGCCTACTTTCGCTCTGAAGGTTCATACACTCCGCTGTCGCCAGCCACCGACTCGTCGGACACAGCCGAGGTCACGCCCATCTTCTTAGGCCCCACCCCTCGCCGCTGAGGAGCTTAATTGAATGAAAAAGTAGACTTGAAAACACAATCATTACTTGATACTGCTGAGAAGCTTTAAAAGTTTTTTATGGTTCGCCATGAACGGCAAAAAGGAGATCATGTTTTGGTGTGTTTCTCGTTGTTAGCAAAATATCTTGTGAACCACTGGACAGATTTTAATGAAACTTTTGAGGTCTAATCCTTGAATGTAACTCTACAATCTTCAAAAACACGAAGACGGCTCTGACTCAGTAAATCTGACAAATTTAGCAAAAACTCGAAGTGGAAACAGAAACAAAAGGTCACCCTGCTGGTCTGCACAACGAGAACATTCCAAGATGGCCGCAACAGACAACTGACATTAGCAAACACAAAGATGCTGTAACGCGGCCAGTTTGACACAAACTGAGCTCAAAAGTAAAGTGGTAGTAGCTGAAAGTCATCCACAGCACACCCTGTGAGGGAAACGTCATCTGATTGAACGTTTCTAAATCATTCATTTTATAACTTTTTCTGCTCATTTCAGCTTTTTATGAGCCTCGCAGCTTCTTTTAGAAAAGTTCAGCTTTTTTCAGCTACTTTTAAGTTTTTTCCTGCTAATTTTAGCCTTTTCTGTGAGATTTTATTTAATTTATTTTGTGATGTTTTTCAAATTAAATCTTTTTATGCACCTTTCAGCCTCTCACTGCCATGTTCAAATCTTTTCAGCTACTATGTTGTTGCTAGTTTCAGCTTTTTTTCCCTGCTTATTTCAGATCGTTTTGTGATTCAGCCACTCAACGACTACTTCAGCTGTTTCTACACAGTTTTCTTGGCTGCTTTTATTTTCTTGGTTTCAGCAAATGTCAGCTGATCAAATTCAGCTCACATTATGCTAACAGTTAGCGATGAAACTTTTTCAGCTGGTTTCAGCTTCTTCAGCTGAAATCCTTCGGCAATCAGCACCCAGAGTTTTCACAGGAAATGGCAGGAAGTTCGGCTCCAACTCGTTACTCAACGTGGGCTTTCAGTGTAAAGCTGCGCCAGGCGATGAGAATGTTTTTATTCTGGTGGAGGTTCAGTAAAAACATGTAGACATTAAACTTCGAGATTAAAGAGAACAGCTAAAAAGTCAGAGCTCTGGAACCCGAAGGCCCAAACGGCCGGCGGTAAAGAGAAAAGCGTCGGGCTGAGAGGGTGAAATGTTCGGACTCGACGCGGTCCTGAGAAAGTCTGATCAGAACCTGGAAACGAGCCGACAGGAAACCGGACACCTCGGCTACCTTTCACCTGCGGTTCTGAGAGGAACCCGAGTCCGACAGCTGAAGTCTGAGTCAAAGCCCGCCGGACTCTCACCGACTGCAGCTCCTTTAATCTGAATCCATCAGAACAGAACTCAGTGGAATTATTCCACAGAGTTCTGTTCTGAGGCCCGTTCTGACTCTGAGCTGTGACCCGACACCTCCACCTGGTCCGGTTCTCCTCACACACAAACCCAACAATGTGGTATGTCAGAGTGTCTATTAACGTGATGCTGGACACCTGTGTGTTTGATGTTCTGCAGATCAGGAACCAGCTGTGAAACAGATGTTATGATGATCCAGAGCAGAGTTCTTTTAATCTGTTCCTGTTTAAAAATTAACTAAATAACTAAAAACGAGGATTCTGGGTAATCTGCTGCAGTCCTCGAAGCTTTGAGGTTTCTGATTCATCTGCCACGACGTAGACAAAGAAGATCCACATGTCTACCAAACTGGACAGACCAGAACAAAACACAACCAGAGCAGACCAAACACAACCATACAGAGCAGACAGAACCATCCAGAGCAGACACAACCATCCAGAGCAGACACAACCACCCAGAGCAGACACAACCACCCAGAGCAGACACAACCATCCAGAGCAGACACAACCATCCAGAGCAGACAGAACCATCCAGAGCAGACAGAACCACCCAGAGCAGACAGAACCATCCAGAGCAGACAGAACACAACCACACAGAGCAGACAGAACCATCCAGAGCAGACAGAACCACCCAGAGCAGACAGAACCACCCAGAGCAGACATAACCATCCAGAGCAGACAGAACACAACCACACAGAGCAGACAGAACCATCCAGAGCAGACAGAACCACCCAGAGCAGATATAACCACCCAGAGCAGACATAACCATCCAGAGCAGACAGAACCATCCAGAGCAGACATAACCATCCAGAGCAGACACAACCATCCAGAGCAGACAGAACCATCCAGTGCAGACACAACCATCCAGAGCAGACAGAACCATCCAGAGCAGACACAACCATCCAGAGCAGACAGAACCATCCAGAGCAGACACAACTGTAGTGGACCTACCCAGGGTCAAATTAAGGTTTTTGAACTGTCCAGTGATGACCTTTACTGACCTCTCAGTAAAGCAAGACATTTACTACAAAATCATTCATTTAGCTGTAATCTGATAAATATAGTCACCAAAAGAGACTATTTCTATCTTTGATTTTAGGCTGATGTGATCAAAAGAATAACTTTTGTCATTTTCATGATGTGTGCTTTTAAGCTGTGTTATTCTTTAAGAGTTAAACTGTGTTCACTGCTGTGTTAAAGGGAAATCTCGGGTCACAGAGACCCGACTGTTTTGTTTAGACATCAGAAGACAGGTTAATCCGTTGTTTTTCATGAACAAGGCTCCAGCTTCTGTGCCTTTCCCTAAACAAATCTCTCTCTGCTCTGGCTGTAACCTTGGGTCGTGATAAGACAAGTGAACTCCTCTCTTTGAATCCTGCTTTAAGTTCTAAGCTGTGGCTGGAACGCAGAGTCTGCAGGAGTCGGCAAGAGTCGCAAGAGTCTGCAAGAGTCTGCAGAGTTTGGAAGGAACCAGCAGGTTCCTCAGAGTTTCTGGGAGCTTCGAAAGATGATGTGAACTTTCCAAAGAGCTGAATGACCAGTAGTCACGCGCTAAGGACTCGTCATCCAGCTGGGACTGATAACATGTTGTTATGGGTCCACTTTTAAGGAGCAGAGCTCAAAAACTTTGTTTATTCCCTCCTGGAATAAGTTTATCTTGAAGTCAGAGGCCTGAAGCTGACATATTCTCTGATGACCAAGCGAAAACCAGGAGACGTTGGAAAACGTAAACCAGAACCCTGCTTGAAGGTATTGTACTGGTTCCCACAAGGACCCGTGCATCTGAAAAGCTACAAGGTCTTCCCTCTTACCGGGCCGTCGTCAAAAGGTAAAGAGCTGTTTACAAAACGTACCTGGATTTTAGCAGAAGTCGGAGGAGAAGTGTCACTCTGGTATCATGCTCACGATAATTTCTTCTTAAATCTTTCCTCCTACTCTTTCCCCTCTCTATCTAAGCTGGAAACTATAATTAAGCTGAAGAGCCCACAGACTAAATATGTTAACATCCAATATTGAAGTCTGTTGTGTTAAATTTAAGTGTGCTGACGTATTAATTTGAAAGAAAGTGAAATCATGTCAATCAAGTGTAATGGTGTTAATTTAGTTGATTCATTTTAAATAAATGATAGTGTCTCTTTGACATATCAAACTAAGTTAACGTCTTTGTCACTTAATGGCTTTGTGTATTTATCCATCATAAAGATCACAGAAATATTGGGTAAACTGAAAAAGAACAGAATCCGTGAATTTACTATTCAATCTGAATAAGTAAATTAATTAAGGTAAAAAGGAGATCAGTATCAAAACTGACCCTCCCCATAACCCCTTACATCTGGTGGCCTCGTACGTGGTTCTGAAAGTTTATTGATATCTGTGGTCTCAGTCATGAACTGTAACGTCATGTTTGCATAAGAGGATCCAAGTTTTAAACTCTGAGGATAATACTTTTGGCTGGAAGTGTTCAAAGCAGGCAGATTCTGCATGTTTTTATCATTTGAGGCTGAGGGATTGTTATTCGTTTCAACTCTGTTACACGCTGTTGGATGCATTCAGGTGAGGTTTTTGTCAGTCCGTGGTCTGTGGGGGTTCTGGTCCTGTCGGTCCAGTTCACGCAGACTCCTGTACAAAGCTTTGTTTGACCGCCGAGTCAAATTGCCTGGAAGCTAATTTAACATCTACAAGATTGCTGTTGTGGTATTTTACATTTTAAAGAAGGTCGAAGCAGCATATATGTTAGAACGTTGTCGGATAGTGGTTCTGAAACCCGAATTCTGCTCCTTTAAAGTGGACGGAACCGACCTGAACGCGCTCCGAGAGAGTCCGTGTTTGTTCAAACAGCTGCAGTGCTGTGTTACTAAGCGTAACTAAGTTTGCCTGTCTAGATGTGCGCGCCGCATGTTTCAGAATTTTGGGAAGTTAAATTGTAGCGTTTGAGTTGTTTTAAGAGTCTATGAAGTTGTGGTCTGCTGTGCAAGCTAACGTTAAGCAACGTGTTCTACATGTTTGTTTATGAGCTGTGATTGGATGAAACGAGTACTGTGTGCTGTCAATCACTCATGTAGCGAACGCTGATTCGCTGTTGTGTGCTGTCAATCACTCTTGTGGCGAACGCTGATTCGCTGTTGTGAGCTGTCAATCACGTCGCACGCCGTTGCGACCAGCCCACTTTGTCGTCATTTCCGGCGCTACATTGGTCGAAGGTAAGAAACTACATTCGCCATTAATGCTTGGAGAATGAACTACATATGCTGTGATTGATTTGTTGACGTCACGTATCTGTGTAGCGAGCTCCGCCTCGCTCAGCACAGCAGAGCTGGTGACGCGCTGCGTCGACCCGCCTATTTGTGTCGTCATTTCCTGGTGCATTTCGGGCGACAAGCAGTCACATTCACACACACACAGAACAAACGGAGATTTCACTGAGAGTTTAAAAACTCATTTAAAGCCATCTAAACTGTCTAACAACATAGATTTTGTCTCTGACAAGACCGCAGTTCGAGCGTTTATCACGAACATACTAGAAACTAACTCTAAGGTAGTTTTCAGTTACATACTGAATGAAATAAATCAGTCTCCACGTGATAAATTAAGACTCAAAGCTGCCCCCTGTTGGTTAAAAGACGTTGACAGATGAGTTTTCTCAAAAACATCATAAAGAAGTCAGCATTTTTATGGTGAGTTACCAGCTTTTAAAATTGTTCTGTACACAAACAAAAACTCCTGTTTATTCTAAATACAAATTTTAGAATAACAGTGGTACAGACAAACAATTTATGCTTATTTTAAATACTGAAGAGATTTAACATAACACTAAAAAAGGAATTTTTATTTGATTTTCAAATTAAATAAAATAAAAAAAATGATGGAGAACACACATTTCCACATTATGCTCTTCACGTCTCTGAATTTTAAACAGAATTAGTACACATCTGTACATTTTTGGTTAAAAATAGCATTTTTAACGTTTTTCTGTGTAAAATTAATGACTCCAGTTTATTTTAAATACAAAATTTAAAATAAACAGAAAGCATCTGCTGACTTGATTTTCACAAAAAATCAAAACAAAGATAGCAGAACAACTTTGAGGATGTCAACAGACAACAAATTGATAATAGTCACTGATTTTTATTTGGAATACCATCTGTCATGTTATGCTAAGCACACAAACACCTCCAGTTTATTTTAAATAAAAAATATTTAAAATAAACAGGTAATCCATTTTTCACTCCTGATAACTGTCAAAATACAGCAAAACAGTTTAGCCAAACTGCAATACATCTTTTTTAAGGCATGATGGAGCAGCATCCTGGGAACATTTTAGTGTGAATATTGCATTTATTTCAAATCTTTTAAATAGCGTTTGAGTAAGTATAACGAAAATCATGCTTGGGTTAGTTAGTAACTGTTGTTAAAAATAAGAAGTTAACACTGCAAGAAGGCATTTAACTTTTACAATTCATTTAAGGGTAAATCCTGAAAGAGGGTGCCTATGAATAGAAATACTTATTACACAGTGAAACACTTGAACCAGACAGCTGATTAGTTTGATTGACTCAGTGCTGCATTAAAAGTGAAGATTTATTTGCACACATTAAAATTCGAACTGTCTTATTGTTTTTCACAAAAATCAAGACAAGGATGGAAGTTCAAGACGGTACGCGTCCAAGGCTCATACAGTATGTGCCTCTAGAAGACTCATACATCAGAGGGTACCAAGAAGGACCCCGAAGCCGAGAACTTGCTCCCCCTGCACCTTGCACAGAGGAAAAATCTTTCTCATTGTGTGGTGACTACTCAGCTGCCCGAAATGTCTTGCAGAGAAACGATGAAAATCCATTTCTTTTCTTTGCCAGAATTTTGGAGGCGTATATAGGTGACAAAATGGAACCTGACCTGGAAGAGCAGACGCTTATCAAATCCGTTTTCAGGGATAATCTAATCCCTGATATTAGATTCAAGTTGCCATGGAACTTGGCCTGGGGTGATTTAGAAGTAACACCTTTGTATGAAATAGTACAGTGTGCTGCGGATGTCTTTGCAGCTAACATGCAAGCCAAAACACCCTTACAGGTGTCCCCGAATGAAGCGGTCAAATCCCACTCGCTGGAGCTGGTAGGGACAAGTTCATCAACTCCCTCTCCTAACAAAGGCGAAAAGAAACAGATCCGCTGGAGAAAGAACCCAAGGCGGCTCAAACTGAAGGACCAGGTGGGTGAAAACCAAGGTCTACCGGTGGGTGAACTTCAAAAAGAATTGAAGTATGAGGACCTAAACTCGTGTAACAATGAGTGGGCCCAAGAGAAACCCCCGAGCCTCGGAACTGCACCTCCCGCGCCTCGAACAGAACAGTTCAAGACAGGCAAAGAGTCACGAATGTCCCGGAAAAATGGCCCAACACCTCTGTGCTCGGAAGAGACAGAGGAAGTAAGTAGTTTGTCAGTAGATTTGAATGTTACTGTGCTTGACCAACCTGATACAATGAGTGGCGTTATCGTTGATAATGACACTATCAACATTGACCAACCTGGAGCGATGTGTAGCATTGTCTTTCACAAAGACTCAGAGCACACAAATAACTCAGCGTACACTACTTCTGACATTGCCATGGATGTTGACAGCAAACCAACTGCTGATAGTCAACAACATCCTGAAGGTCATGATGCTGACAGCCAACAAGATGCTGACAGTAAACAAGATTACACAGCCAGAGTCACACGTGAACAGAAACGTGGACCAAGACCTGTGAGGTTTCTGTGTAACTTTATACAAAGGGGGGTGGCTAAGAAAGCTTACCTGCCTATCACACTGGAAGGTGTCCTTGAGCGTGAAGCCCTCCTGGATGGCAGTTCTGATATAACTATTATGTCGGCCAAGCTGTTCGAGGAGCTGAGGACCGCCGCTAACGGTGTTGACAGGCAAATACCCTTTGAGAAATGTGCTATTGAGCTACAGGGTCTCGCAGAGACGAGAACAACCCTAACAGCTATAGCTATGGTTCACATGCAGATTGGCGAAATGACACTACGCCACCCGGTGTACGTGTCTAAACTTGACTCATTCCCATTTTTGGTTGGCCAAGATTTTATAAACCGCTTCAACGCGATTATAGATTATGGTCGACGGAAAATGTGGAGCACAGTGAGAAAACCCCTGCCAATAAAAGTGCCTCCTAGTTGTGATACAGACTGCCTAACCGCAGGTACCGCAAAGGACACACGGGACACCTCATCCGAGGACGAGAGCCCGGTAAGTGAACCTTCAACTACAGGTGAGACAGAAGAGACCCAAAAGTTGGACCAAACTCCGGTCCAACAAGAGAACCTCCTCTGTGAGCTGACACATTCAGCACTCCCTGACCACTGCCTACCACAGGTAGTGAAAGGTGTTGAGATCCAAGGATCCCACACCGAAGACGCTGTACTGTCCTCTGGGACAGGTAATTCGGCAATCAACCAAGCTTTCATGAAACCTTGGTTCAAGGGCATCTGAGTCCAGAAAATGACAGTCAACCAAACGCTGACAGTCACTTGGACATCATTGTTGCAGATTACGAGGACCCCTCATCAGACAAGAAGGGGGAAAACTCACATTACCTACCACAGGTAGAGAAAGGTGTGGAGATCCAAGGACCCCACACCGAGGTTGCTGTACTGTCCCCTGGGACAGGTAAATCGGCTATCAGCCAAGCTTTCGATGAAACCTTGGTTCAGGAACATTTGTGTCTGGAGCTAGTCAGAAATGACATAGTTTTTACAGACTCGAAGAGCCCCTCTTCAGTCAAGAAGTGGGAAGACACACACAACGACAGTGACCCGTCGCAGTCTGTACAATCAGACACACCTGCGACTGCGCCGACGGTTGTGACACACCTGAATTACACGGAAAGAGGTAAACGTAAGAAGATACGTTGGCCGAAACCTAAACGATTCCTGTGTACCGTCTTCTCTCAGCTGCGCGAACAGCTTAAACTAAACGGTGGCATCCTAACTTGTGCCCATGGACGGACGTCCTCACCTGTGTTCGTGGTCCCCCATGACCAAAGGGGGGTGATGTTAGGCCATGCCAAAGACAAAGATTTGAATGTACACCTCAGAAACACTTTTGCTTTCGCCCAGAAAAACCTGGAAAGATCTGCTGAAGGACGTAAGGCGTACTATGACCAAAAGGCCTCTCACAATGAACTCCAAGTGGGAGACAGAGTCTGGTACTATACGTTCGCCCCAGCAACCGGGAAAGGAGGGTCCGAGACCGGAACTCTCGCCCGCAAACTAATGCCCAGGTGGACTGGACCTCATCTGATAACAGACAAAGTGTCCTCAGTCGTCTACGAAATCAAAATCAGCAAAGGCCGCAAAGAGCCAATTGCTAAATGGGTACATCGAAATCAGATCAAACCTTACAAGGCGTTCAATGACTCCACAAAAGACAAAGATCTCACAAACACACCGACTTCATGGGATAATAAGGTCGTCCAAACACAAGTTAGTAAATAAACTAATCAGGTTTAAACTACCGTATTTCCACCCTATAAGTCGCATTGTCCAATTTGAACTTAGAAACGCTAAGCCTAAAACCCACAACAAAAAACTAACCTTAACAACCGTTTAAATCCACGAGATTTAATTTGACCTCGGTCATAAAGTTGAGACCTGTTTTTCTTGTGTGTTGCACTTTGGAATCTGACGACAAGAGTGTGTCGAAGCAGTGAAACGTTGTTTCCTTGTTGTTTAGTCATTACTGTTGTCATTAGTTGAGATACTGTTTGGTTCTGAACACTCCCAGCCAAAAAGGTTTTGTATTAACATTGGTTAATGAATGATATGGATTTAACTATGCCAACATGCAGTTCGTTTTGTTAAATCTCAATCGTCGAAGAGTCAATGTAGTTTAAAGCTACTCAAGGTACCATAAACTACACTGGTCTCACAATTTCTAAATTGAACCGATTCGATCGTTTCTATTCTAGATTGTCTATTCATTTTGATGAGTCTCGCCATAGACTTCAAAATTTATTAGGAATACCAAATCTTGCGTCGTTCGTCTAAAAGACAACAGACATTTAGATCAAACTATATTTCATTTTTATTTTAGTTTAACCTAAACTAAGTAATGAATGGAGGAATAGTTTGGAATTAGAGGCCTTCGTTACAGAAGCCCTCCAAAATTTTATAGGTACAAATCCCTATATCTAATTTTACAGAATTGATCCACCCCTTAATTGGTAAGTGTAGCTGATCTAAACCATGATAGCTTACATACCAGGTGCATATAGGTAAGGCTTAATGTAAAATCCCAATCATAAGCCCACCTTAAAAACCACATAATTGCATGACACATAGAACCAGAGTGGCACTGACTGGAAACCAACCAGCCAACAACCTTCGATGTGGGACCTGCAGCTCCAACGCTTGGTCTTCAACCTTCATCCAAGGGT
Organism: Garcialebias charrua; assembly: GCA_038048925.1. Taxonomy (NCBI): domain Eukaryota; kingdom Metazoa; phylum Chordata; class Actinopteri; order Cyprinodontiformes; family Rivulidae; genus Garcialebias; species Garcialebias charrua. Next base: position 1,118 of record JBBPBX010001833.1, on the reverse strand, counting down.
CGCCTCCTCTGCGTCAATCGAGGGATCCCCTCTACATGCTGATTATGAAAACAATTGTTGCTGATCAATCAACAAAACTAATCGTTGTGGAATTACCGCTGTGGATTATAAGACTTTGTTTCCCAAAGGATCACAGACTTTGTTTGCCAAGAGTTAACAGACTCAGTTTTCCAAGGGATTAAAAGCTTTTCGCAATGGGATTACCTCCGAACAGTATGGAATTTCAAAAACTTTATGGGATTATAATTTTTGATTTTTCTTTTCCACTTGCTGGATTACTTCAAGATCAAAGACAGTTCAAGGTTTCCTTTCGTGTTGGACCCCATCCCCAAGGACTGGCGATGGCTTCCAAAAGGGGGGAGATGTAGTGGACCTACCCAGGGTCAAATTAAGGTTTTTGAACTGTCCAGTGATGACCTTTACTGACCTCTCAGTAAAGCAAGACATTTACTACAAAATCATTCATTTAGCTGTAATCTGATAAATATAGTCACCAAAAGAGACTATTTCTATCTTTGATTTTAGGCTGATGTGATCAAAAGAATAACTTTTGTCATTTTCATGATGTGTGCTTTTAAGCTGTGTTATTCTTTAAGAGTTAAACTGTGTTCACTGCTGTGTTAAAGGGAAATCTCGGGTCACAGAGACCCGACTGTTTTGTTTAGACATCAGAAGACAGGTTAATCCGTTGTTTTTCATGAACAAGGCTCCAGCTTCTGTGCCTTTCCCTAAACAAATCTCTCTCTGCTCTGGCTGTAACCTTGGGTCGTGATAAGACAAGTGAACTCCTCTCTTTGAATCCTGCTTTAAGTTCTAAGCTGTGGCTGGAACGCAGAGTCTGCAGGAGTCGGCAAGAGTCGCAAGAGTCTGCAAGAGTCTGCAGAGTTTGGAAGGAACCAGCAGGTTCCTCAGAGTTTCTGGGAGCTTCGAAAGATGATGTGAACTTTCCAAAGAGCTGAATGACCAGTAGTCACGCGCTAAGGACTCGTCATCCAGCTGGGACTGATAACATGTTGTTATGGGTCCACTTTTAAGGAGCAGAGCTCAAAAACTTTGTTTATTCCCTCCTGGAATAAGTTTATCTTGAAGTCAGAGGCCTGAAGCTGACATATTCTCTG
>JBBPBX010001832.1:76278-97166 GCA_038048925.1 Garcialebias charrua | reverse complement strand
CCTACATGTCTTTACGTGAGTGCAGCTACAGTGTGCGCTCTCAGGACATCATCACCTGCAGTGTTCCGTCAGTGAGGACTGAACTTGGAAAAAGGGCCTTCTCCTACTCTGCTCCTGCTTCCTGGAATATCTTACAAAAAGATTTGAAGCTCTCGGCCCTGACCTCCCTAAATGGTTTTAAAAATCTTTTGGAAACCTGGCAAAAACCATTGCAGATATGTTCCTGTTTTTGATTTTGTACATCTACCTTGTGGTGTTTTGCTAGTTTTGATACTTTGCATTTCACTTTCTATTTCTCTCCTACGTTTTTTTTTTTTTTCTGTTGTTTGTTGTTTAAGGAAATTCTACCATTGCTGTTCATCATTCTTTAGTTTGTAGCAGGTCGCTTTTGTAAATGAGCCCTCGAGGCTCAATGAGATTTACCTGACTAAATAAAGGTTGAATGAATTTAACAACAGATCATCCCAGATCCCTACCCTTCAGTCAGGGCTGCTGTGCTTCAATATGCCAATCAGTGTTCCCTTTCAGTCTGGTCTCTCGGTGCAACATACTTGCTATGGGATTTGCACCCCCGCGCGATTACCTGAAGGAATATACTCATGCCTTTACGGCTAGGGCGTCACCGCCGCGCCAGAGGCCCCGCCCTCTGGGTACTTAAGCGGCTGACGCCCATCCATCTTCCTCTTTTTTGCCCTTCACCTCGCTAAACCTGAACTACCTCTTCGCGGGACTTCTCTGTTGCTTCATCACTCAACTTGAGGTGAGCTTGCTCCTTGCACAGAGCGTACAGAGGATTATTCCTGCGTATTGCTGGACTAGCGAAAGCTAGTCCGGCACATTTTCTCTTAAGCCCGAAGTAATTTCTTCTCCTCTCTCTACAGATTGCTTCGCTCGATTGCGCTAACTACACCACAAGAAAAAAGCTACTTCTCTAACTCCTAGCGAGCTAGCCAGCGAAAGCGACGCGACGGAGGAGACATTTCAAGGAAAAAGAAAAAAGATTCTGGAAGGACTCGCTCGCCTTATCTCGGACATGCCTCCGGAGAAAGGAAAGCGAAAGGCAAGACTTCCAAGGAAAACCAGCGGGACGGCGAGCCCAACTTCGCGCGCCTGTCCCAGCGGATGCGGTTTCTCCCTCGCGGCGACGGACACCCATGAGGCCTGTCCAGTCTGCCTGGGAATGCTTCACGCAAAAACAGCACTGGATACGCCCGACTTTTGCCCACACTGCAGCCTCATGCTGGATGCGGTGCTGCGGCACCGGGTTGACCGTCACCAAAGCCATGGGCACTTCAGCAATACCAGCAGATGCGGACACCGCGGAGCCTCTCACTCCCACGCCGGAGCTCGAGAACATGGCTCTACATGACAGCACACGAGTCAAATGGGGTGACAGCCCTGACGTGCTGCTCCTATGGTGGACCTAACAGTCGAGTTCGATACCCGAGGCATGATGAACAAGGACGAGATCTCGATTTCAGCCTCGGGCAAATTCTCAGCGGAGGATGCGGACATGGAACTGGAGGATCAGGGAGAAGATCTCTCCCAGACCCTGGTACCTGTGCTCCCAGAAACCGACTTTTCCATCCCTGCTCTGTTCGACCTGTGCCACAGAGCAGCGGACGCGTTGCACATCCCATGGCCCTAGCCTCCGCCTCGCCAACAGGTCACGAGGCTGGCAGGAATATATTTTTACTCAAAGCAGCAGGCCGCCACGAGGCAAAGGATGCCCGTGTTCCCGGACTTCCTCACAGAACTAACTCGCACCTGGGCTCAACCAAGAGTCCCCATGCTCCTTCTCCTCTCACAGTTCCTCGACGTCGACGGGATGGATGAGGTGGGAATAGCTAACGTGTCTCAGATTGAGGACACACTAGCGTCTCACCTGGCTCCTAAGTCATTCGGGACAAAACCAACTCTCCCCAGCACGGCTTGTCGAGCTTCAGCGTCTCTACTCGAGAAGTGCTACAGAGCTCAGGGACTCACGGCGCGCGCCATGAACGCGTCCGCGTTGATGCAGGCTTACCTACCGGAAAAGCTGCCATAACGGCAGGTAACAACGGACAAGCAGGCGGCTGCTGACTTGCTGGACGAAGCCCTGCAGGGAAACAGACTTTGTGCTCCGCATGATGGGGACAGCAGCTGTTGCTCAAGGCAGGGGCATGGCGGAAGTGGTCATCGTGATTTGCCACCTATGGATGACTTTAACGGATCTCCCTGAGGGACAAAAGGTACCTTTTCTCCACCACTCGATAGAGCCGACGGGATTATTTGGTAAAGCTTTGGAGCAATTCAGACCAAGCTGGACCAAAGGTGCAGACAGGCCGAAGCTCTCTGGGTGGGCATTCCCCGGAGAAGCTTCGTCCCCCCCAAGGGAGTCTGCTAGAGGCAGACCAGCGCAGCCTCGACACCGCTCGGCAACGCATGCCCCACCGCAGAAGCGGCCAGAATACGAGGAGGAACCCCGGCAGAGACCCCCGCCGGGCCAACCTCGCACCGAGCACGCATGGAGCAAAAACAGGTTTGTTCCCCGCCAGGCGGACAGACACAGGACCTCCTCGGCGAACCGGGACACCAGACAGAAACGTGCCTGATGAACCAGGTCCACATTCCCATATTATAGGATCACCCGTCCACGTGGTACTAGGAATGATCCCTTCATGTCCAGACTTTATTTGTAACACGGTACAAAAAGCTGGTAAATCTATTGCATGCACAAATCATGCTCTCTCTGCTGTGAGTGACATAGAATCATGTACGTCATTGCACATAAGCACGAATAAAGCTCATAAAACAGCCCCTCTCTGTTTTATTGACTCTCAAAAAAAAAAAACAACAACACACAAATAACTTCAGCAGAACAGGTCCCTCTGGCCTACCAGCCGTCATAAAGGGAGGGGGCCATTTCCCCCCCTCCCTCACGGCCCATGGGGTATTAGCCTAATCAATAAACCCCAGCAGGGTGCCTCTGATTTGTCTGCAGTAAACAGACACAGAGGCATCTGCAAGCACCCCCTCACACCCCTCACGGAGACAGGTGAGGAGGGTCACGTGCTCAAGCCCCCGCTCCATTGTGAATAACGGGGCAGCCAATACACTAACCAGGCGAACACGTGACATGTCCGCACCTCAGGGAGGCATGCCGACAGAATCTAACGACGGGGGGGGGGCACGTCAGATGCCCACAGGCAGCCACAAGCTTCACACCTTCACAGTAGCAATTGTGTTCAAGCTGCTGTGCATATAAACAAATCAGAGTCGAATCAGATCTCTCTTCCTGTTTTTCGAAGGGGACTGGGCTCTCTATCACCAAATAATCTAAAGTCTGCCAAACTAAAAGGAGCATCTCCACGTTCTCACGTTGCAGCTGCCCCTTTATTATTAATGAGGGACACGCAATGTCCAAGCAGTGATCAGACAGCACGTGACCTTCCTCTCTGTGCTGATCCAGCTCTGCTTTCATACAAAATTCTTCCAAAGGGTGAAACACAAACCACGGTCGGTTTGCCTGGTTCTGACGCTCTGTTCAAGCCAAGGACCAGTAAACTGGACCATTCCAAAAAACGGATTGGAGTCAGGAGGTCTGCTCATTTACAAAACTCGCAGTCTCCCAGTCCCATGACCCCAAACTTGGAGGGGGAAAATAGACTTTCTGCTCCAACTCTACCTAATACGGATGACAGGTTGCATCTGCCCTTGATTACCTTTGAGCAGAGCAGCCTGGTAGCACATCAGCAAGGAAGCCCTTTTCCTAACTTGGTTGACCCACAGGTGTTCACAACCTCCAGGCCCCTTGGAGGAGAACTGGATGCACCAACTACTCTTCTTCAGGGCCAAACTATGTCACCAGAAGGGGCAGTCCAGTCGCTTAGGCCAGGAACTGTCAAAAATTCCAGCTTGTTGGCAGAAAAGAACAAGCTGATGGTGTCAGGCCTGCCGGAAAATGTGGTAAAAACCATACAAAATGCACGTGCTGTGTCAATACAGTCTCTATATGCACAGAAGTGGCGTATTTTTGAAGCCTGGTGCTCAGAAAGGAATATTATTTCTTATGCATGCGACTTGGCTCAGCTCCTGACCTTCCTTCAGGACCTACTGGAAAAAGGTTGTTCTTATTCAACGATTAAAGTTTTCCTATCAGCTATTTCAGCCTGTCACGAAGGCTGGGGACATAGGACACCTGGAGCGTATCCAATCATAATAAGATTCATGAAAGGTGTGCTTCGGACTAAACCACCCAACAGGATTCTGACCCCTGGTTGGGATCTTGGCCTGGTCTTGGGGGCTCTTTGTGACCCCCCATTCGAGTCACCGAGCGAGGTTAAGATAGATTTGTTATCTTATAAAACCGCTCTACTCCTGGCACTTTGCTCGGCGAAACGCGTGGGTGACCTCCATGCATTGTCTGTACATCCAATGTGTACCAGATTCGCCCCTGATGGGTCAAAGGTCACCTTAAGGCCTAATCCCGCATACACTCCCAAGGTCTTGACTTTGAACCACAGGAGTCTAGACTTTGATCTCTCCTCCTTCCCACCTGCTCCTGTCCTCACTCAGGAACAGGAAAGGCTGAAGGCTCTCTGTCCCGTGAGAGCTTTACGCACTTACATGCAAAGAACAGCCGAATGGAGAAAAACAAATCAACTGTTTGTCTGCTTTGCAGCACCTGCTACCGGAAAGGCCCTATCAAAACAACGCCTTTCACATTGGGTGACTGAGGCCATTAAAAGGGCGTACAGTAGCAAAGGTCAACAGGTACCCTCTGGGGTGCACGCTCACTCCACTCGGGGCTTGGCCACTTCCTGGTCATTGTTCAAGGGTGTACCAGTTGCAGACATCTGCGCTGCTGCGAACTGGAGCTCATTAAACACTTTTGCAAAGCATTACAGTTTGGATGTTACTGCGTGTGACGTCACTCAGGCTGTCCTTTCTAACACACAGTAGAAAGTAGCCTTGAGATGCCTGCTGGTCAAGGGCAGACGTTCACTCTAGCATGCATTTTACTGAGCATTTCAAGGGCGTGAATGGATTACGTTCCCATAGCAAGTATGTTGCACCGAGAGACCAGACTGAAAGGGAACTGAAAGTTATGCACCATAACTCATGTTCCCTGAAGGAAGGGAACGAGGTGCAACATATCTGGCCCTTTCAATGCTGAAAGCTCGGTGAAGTGCAATTTTGGAGGAAGATGGATGGGCGTCAGCCGCTTAAGTACCCAGAGGGCGGGGCCTCTGGCGCGGCGGTGACGCCCTAGCCGTAAAGGCGTGAGTATATTCCTTCAGGTAATCGCGCGGGGGCGCAATTCCCATAGCAAGTATGTTGCACCTCGTTCCCTTCCTTCAGGGAACATGAGTTATGGTGCATAACTTTCAGGTTTTTATGCTGAATTGTGGTTTCTACGGTTGTCTTGCTTTTGGTTCTGTGATATGTAGCCAAGACACTTTATTTGGGAAGATTTTGCTCTCATGGTTGAGCCTCTTGTTTTAGTTTCTGCTCTTTATTAGTTGGGAATGTGTATTTTTGTTTCTTTTGGATATCTCACGTTTGTCCTCAATTAATTGGTTTATTTTACAGAAGACAATTTGTTTTGCTGTTTTCAGTAAATTTTTGAGGAGTACATAATTTTTTTCATTCATTCAACTTTTATTTAGGCAGGTTAATCCCATTGAGCCTCAAGGACTCATTTACAAGAGAGACCTGTGTTGAATTGTTGCTGTTTATTGCCTTGGACAGTAAAAATAAACTGTCACTTTTTTTAAACAAACTTTTGAGTTTTGTCATTTATGTTGCGTCCATAACGAGCCGGGATGTAACAGGTCATCATTGTGTAACCTGCTTACTTCAAGCCTGGTTGGATAACAAACAACATACTGTTTTACAAGAAGTTGTAATTTTTAAGTTCCCATTTTAAACCAAATTTCTGTCCTTTTCAACCCCTACATAGAAAATTTTGTTCCTAACACATTAGATGTTTTTGCGTGAAAATGGTAGTAAACGTTCCCCAAGATGAAAAAAAAACAGGACCATTCATTTAGCTGCTAGTACACAAGTTGCACACGTTAGTCTATTTATACTCTCCTTTTCCATGGTCAGAGTAATAAAACTGACTCTTGACTCATTTTTGTCATTGCAGTGTCTGTGCAGAACCAAACACTACAGTACTTATCTTTCGAAGGAAGACAATAAAAGTACAGTACTTGTAGGTCTGTTATTTTCACCATCTGCCATCCTGTTTGACCGGATATTAACCAATTTGAAAAAAAGCAAAAAAGATTCTCATAAACAGACTCTGGACCTAAAGCTGTTTGTTTTGTACAGTTGCCTGATGAAGTACAAACTTGCATGTATGAATCTTCTTAGTTCCATCTAAATGTCTTGCAATGAATAATAATTTCTGGGAATGTGGTATAAATTTGCTCCTAATAGTGCCAATTTCTAAATAGATTTTTTTGTTTTTATCTTTATTTCTCACTTGAACAAAAATAATTGTCAACCTCATTGTCAATTTCACTTCAGTGATAAAGTCAAAGTCAAAAGTCAAAGTCAAAGTCAACTTTATTGTCAGAACTGCAATATGTACAGGACATACACAGGATTGAAATTGCGTTTCTCTCAGTCCCTCGGTGCAACAGTAACTATTTAAACATTGAAACACTGAAACATATAATAATAGACATAAGCATAAAATAGTAAAACTGTAACACTGTCCTGAGTTTTTGCATAGTGGTATAAGAGTATGAAAATTTACACCAACTCTAAAACTAAAACACTAAACATTTAATGAACATAATACTGTCCTGAGTTTTTGCATACTAGTATAAAAAAGTATAAAAAGTATAACTATAAAATAAACTAAAGGTTCTAGCATTGACATTTGCAAAGTGGCAAAGCAGCATATGAGTTAATGTACACAGTATATGTATGAGGTAGTAGTTGATGTTGTTATAGAGGCAAAAGTGGCATATGCAGTAAGGCACATTGGGCATCCTTAAATAAGGCTGGTCAGAGAATACTGTATATGTATCAGCAGTGGTGTAGATATAAAAGTAGTGTAAATGTAAACAGTAGTAATAAATGTAAACAGTATTAATAAATGTAAACATTGAATGTAAACAGTAGTATGTAAACAGAGAATGTAAACAGTATTATGACTATAGGCAGTGATGTAATACAAACATTAGTGCAAATATGAGAAGTAGTGCAAACTGAATGAGCACATGACCGAGAGTTTAGTGAATAACCCGTTTGATGACACAGAGTCCAGTGTTAAAATCTTTGTGTTGTGTGGTAATGTGTGAGAAAGTTTTTAGTGTTAAGGCAGTTCAAATGGGAGGGGGGGCAGAGCAGGCAGAGTGTTTAGCATCCTGACTGCCTGATGAACAGAGCTGTCTCTCAGTCTGCTGGTTCGAGCCTGGAGACTTCTCAGTCTCCTCCCTGATGGCAACAGGCTGAAGCAGCTGTGTAGTGGGTGTGTGGGATCACCTGCCATGCAGAGGGCTTTCCGAGTGAGGCGGTTGCTGTGTAAGTCCTGCAGTGAGGGGAAGGAGGTGCCGACGATCTTCTCAGCTGCTCTCACGATGCGCTGGAGGCTCTTGCGGCAGGATGCAGTACATGCACCAAACCACACAGTGATGCAGCTGGTCAGGACACTTTCTATGGCACCTCTGTAGAAGGTGCACATGATGGGGGTTGAAGCTCCAGCCCTTTTCAGCTTGCGGAGAAAGTAGAGACAAACAGTGTAGAATGAAGCTGCACTGCTCTAATTATGACCCTCGACCCTTATTCATCTTTCAGACTCACCATGAATTGTGTGCTTTAAAATTACCCCTGACTTCAATAATGTCTGATGTTTTTCTACACATTTCTCATCAGGTACACACAGTCAGCTACAGTCTGACAAATGTTTACCCTATTCTTCCTCTGTTTCTAAGAAAGAAAAACAAATCATTAATGAAGTTTGTTTTATTTGATTAACAAGTGTGAACATGAATCATTTTGATTGTTGTTCTCAATCATTATAATGAAATCATGTAAAATATTACAATGCGGATAACATACAGGTATTTCTCTGTTCTGTTTTTCTGAAAGTGATTATTCCTTCAGAGGCACCTGTCGTGAGCAGTCTTTGAGCTGAAGCTGTTTTCTTCAGAGAAGAGTCAAAATGTTCCCTAGTTAGTCAAAACAACATCCTCAGAGCTATAGATTTGCACAAAGATCCTTTGTGCAAAAAGCAGTTCGCCCTGGACCCCCGGGCTGAGCAGATTGTCTCCAGTTCAGAACCAGAAGATGGTTCGTCTTTGGACCAAAAATCCGAGAGGCTGAGCCAAGGTCCACTCGTTCAACTCCTGAGCAGATAAGCATGTCGCTCAGTTACAATTGTTAGAAGTAAATAACTGCAGAAGATGAAGCCTTTTTCCACTGCAAGACTCACGTTCTTTGCTTGAAGTCCAAACGTGTAGAAGGTACAGAGGGACGGTGCACCTTCTCATCAGCTGCTGCCCTCACAAACCCCTGAAGCTGTCACAGTGACGGTAAGCTTGGGGAGTGGTGGCGCAGAGGTTAGAGAAGGTGGGCTTGTGATCAGAAGATCGCCTGTTCAAGCCCCGGTACAGACATCAAAAAATGTGGGTGGAAAAAGGTGAAACACCCACACCTGCCTCCACCCTCATTCGCCCCACTCTGGGCCGCTGAGCAAGGCACTTAACCCCCACCATCTGCTCCCTAAAAACAGGTCTCTCTTGAAAATGAGTTCTCGTGGTTCAATGAGACTACCTGGATAAATAAAGGGTAAATGAAAAAAATGAAAAAGCTTCCTTGGGCAGATCCTGGCGAGTCCTCCTTAAGGTGTCTCTGGTCTGATCTAACAGAGAACCCCAGAAAGATGAGTGACCTGGTGCCTTCCACGCTGACCCGGTAAGGAGAACCTAGTGACATAATGACTTGGTCTGGTTATGCTATTTTAAGCTGATGCAACTTGGTAAAGCATTTCCTGGCTTGCAGTGATGATAAACGACTTTTATCTGATCAGATTAAAATACTTCTTTCAACCAAAACCCAAAGTAACTACTTTACAAAGTATTTGTTAAAATAGCCAAACTTCGTCTAAATTCATGTGCGTATAAAACTGAAACAATTCCTGCTCAAAGAGTCAACTTTGCCTTAGATAAGAGAATTAAGCTTTGATTGATACTGTTATCATTTGATTATTATTGTTGATGATTTTAGTTTGATTATTATTGTAATAAAACTTCAAAGACAACTTTGGTCTCTTCATTCAGATGAATGTTCATGTGTTATGATATTAAACTCCCTGTAATTAACCGATTCTACTTCAGTGACTTATTCTGGTTATTAAAGGGTGAATAAGTTGTTGTTGGTCAGTAAACTGACCAGCTGGTGCCCCACTTTAATGCGAGCTAAATAATAATAATACTGTAATGTGTTTGTCTGTCATCTGCGTATGTTTCCCATACACAGACGAAATTCGTCTCTGCATTTAACCCAACCACCCCAGGTGGTGCAATGAGCAGCCAGAGGGCGCTCGGGGAGCTGGAGAATTAGGTGTGCACTCATAGACACCCCAAGGTGTGTAGTGGCCGGGACGCGAACCCGCGTCCTTCGGGTCCCAAGTCAAACGCCCTAACCACTATACCATCTTGGCTCCAAGAAAGAAAGAAATAAAACTAATGTAGTGAAGGGGATGGAGAAAGTGTCACCCTTCTTCCTCCACCTCACTCCTTCATATTGCTACAACAGGCACCAACACAAACCAAATGTTACGACTCTTTTGCATTTGTTTCTGTACCTTTCTGTTTGTAGATATGAAAAATAAGAGAAAATTCGGAAAGACACAATCTTTATTTATATTTTTATATTTTTTTTATATATATTCCAAAAATACTCAGAGATCCTGGGAAACCTGGGTTTTGTTGTCATAATTTGTTCTCAAGTACCGGTAAAAAACTTCTAAGGTAATTCCAGTAGTTTATTATCTGCTTTGCAAATAAATGCAGAGAACAACGTTTTAAGATAAAGACCTGCGTGTGTGTGTGTGTGTGTGTTTGTGCATGTGTGTGTTCAATGCTCAGTAACTGAACAGCCTGTGTTCTGTTCAAACGATTAACATAAAAGCCTCTATTCTTCTTTTCCTCTCCACCTACAAAGTAGTTTCCGTCTCTTTGAATAACCATTGGTGATAATGCAGTTACTGGTATTGACAGAAAGGACTCACAACTCTGTGACTTGTGCTGTTGAAGGTGTGTGGGTGCGTGTGTAGAAGTAGTAGTCCTATAAGTGCTAGCTAAGTCTGTTCCAGAATATTTATAGTTTTCATTAGTCACATCCTGCTGGAGCAGGGTCTCAGCACAGTGAGGGGAACATGGATTGAATCTGGATTTTTCTCATGCTACAATGGAGCGTGCTGCTGATGCAGGAACAAAAATGTACTGAAGCAAAGGATTTATCTTGAACAGCCAAAATCCTGACTTCCTTTTTGCAGCCACATTTTAAGCCCACTTGTCAGCATGTGCACTTAAACACACACACTGTCTGAGCTATTCATCTGTCAGTCTGGATGGCTGGCAGATGGATCCCAACATGCACTGCTGCAGCAGGTGGCCAGTGGGCGCTGAGGAAAGGAGCTTGTTACAACTAAGAATCCTAAAAGAAACGGCAGTGAAATGAGTGGAACAAAATTGAGGGGTGAGCTCAGACAGAACGTGGACGAGGAGCGCTGCAAAATCGAAACAAACCATGTGATCTTTCTGCCTTCACACTGAAGGATGGAGATATTCCACTGCGCTGATCGTTTGTTGGCATGGCAACAAGTATCAAACCTGACAGAGAAGGACTTTCTTCCTGAGAATGTGTTGGTTCTTGCAAGACTAAAATTGGGTCAGTGCAAAATCTCTACATTACAAAAAGCTTTAATACATTTCCTATATTTATTTGTTCTTGGGTTGTTGTTTTTGCATCCCCTACCTTTTTATGCTTTTGGATAACATAGCTTTGGATAGCATAGGACAAATAACAAACAAACATTTTGTACTGAAGAGGAAGGGGAAAAAACAATAATTGAAACAGAGGCTAATCAATACTCTGATGCATGCTCAATAATCCAGGTAGAAAAATCCAAAAAAGCTAAGTCTGGTCCTCTGGACATTCAAGAAACAAAACAAAGCAAAAAAAACTGTAGAAACGTTTCGTCTTTTGTCCGAAAGACTTCCTCAGTCTGAGAAGCTGTGTTCAGCTCAGTCAAGCTAATCAACAATGTGAGGTTTCTTAAGGAAAGTTAGAATCATTCAAAACGAATTCAAACAATTTATTAAAATTGAGCTAAAACTGCAAATTAGGCAAAAACAACTGCAAATTGTGTGAGATGTGAGAATATCTAGTGCCACAAGTTGCAAATTGCAGCTTATGCAAACTATGGAGTGCAATAAAGCATCCAACTGGGATAAGAACTGTTGGATCTAAGAGGTACCGGTATATTAATACTCCTCTCAACTCCAACGTGGCTTATTTATTTATTACTTTGTAATTTCATGACCTCATGCTTTTGCAGTTTTGGTCACTTTGCATCCAGACTTTTATGGGGCTTCTTCGTGTCCACCAACGTATAGAAATCATCTACAGTATTGCACAGATTTTTAGAACGAGTCTTTCTCCAGCTGACCAGATGTAGAGCAACAGACAACGTAATCCTTTTAGTCTGTGTGAAGTTCAAGCTTAAAGGAATATACGTAAAGTCGACCGTTAGAGGATGCCGATATTTAATTTCTTAAAAAGGAGCACCTGTTGAACGTTCTCCAACAAATCGGTCTGTTGCTGAGGATTGAAACTGCTCCGCTGCTCGGCCAGGTCCTTCATTTCTTATTACAGTGTTTAGTTTACAGAGAAGGATTTATGTGATGGAGGCTTGATACAAAGAGAATGAGCTGAAGTTGCTTAACAGAGCATCTCTGTTAACTAAAAAAACATCAAGCTGAATTTAGGGCATCAGCACCCTGCACAAGCTTTATTTATCTGCAATGTTCCAACATTGTACAGATACACACATAACCATGAGAAGAACATTTTAAGTCAAATAAAACTGAAAACAATATAATTTTCTGTTTCAATAAAATCAATTTATATTACATTTCACAGCATTTGGCAACAGACGCTGAAGTATTTTTTGGCTCCTTTTCACACAAACACTCAACTGTATATTTAACTAGTAGAAAAAAAAGATTGTGCTGACTCAGACTGAACCATCTGAGCCAACAGGATGGCCGTGGGTCAAAAAGGAAGTTGTCAGGATTTCAGGTGGAGCTGAACAGGAAATAACCCATATGCAGACACTACTACTTCTCATATTTGCACTAATGTTTGTATTACATTACTGCCTATAGTCATACTACTGTTTACATTCACTGTTTACATTTATTAATACGGTTTACATTTATTACTACTGCTTTACATTTATTACTACTGTTTACATTTACACTAATTTTATATACACTACTGCAGATACATATACAGCATTCTCTGACTAGCCTTATCTAAGGATGCCAAATGTGCCTTATGTGCCTCACTGCATATGCCACTTTGCCTATATACCAACATCAAATACCTCATACATATACTGTGTACATTAACTTATATGCTGCTGTGCCACTCTTTGCAAATGTCAATGCTAGAACCTTCAGTTTATTTTATAGATATACTTTTTATACTTTTTATACTACTATGCAAAAACTCAGGACAGTATTACACTTTTATTATTTCATTTTATGCTTATGTTCATTGGGTGTTTGGTGTTTTAGGGGTGTTTGGTGTTTCAGTGTTGGTGTAAATTTTCATACTTTTATACTATTATGAAAAAACTCAGGACAGTGTTACACTTTTTTACTATTTTATGCTTATGTTTATTAAATGTTTTAGTGTTTAGTGTTTAGATGGTTACTGTTGCACCGAGGGACTGAGAGAAACGCAATTTCGGTCCTGTGTATGTCCTGTACATATTGCAGTTCTGACAATAAAGTTGACTTTGACTTTGACTTTGAACTTGAGGAGGCAAAGTACTGTAGTAGTGTAAAAAATAATATTTTAATGATTTAAAATAAACAACTGATGAGGCAGCAAAAAACACTTACATGAAGGAGACGTGAGGGACACAGGAGGATACCCGATGATGCACCGACAAAGACTAAGACACAGACTAGGGCTTGTATACTCACAGACAAGACGAGATAGATTACAAACACCTGGGCATGAGACAAAAACGAAACAGATCGGGATGATTAACAAGAGACAAAAAGGAGAAATGACAAGGAAGGCCCAGCAGAAACTAGGGTGGGTGGAGGGAGGAACTGCAAGGATGGAAGGCACGAGGAAGACAAAGGGACACAAGGAAAACACAAGGGCAAGAAACCAAAAACCTACAGGACTAGGCCTGGGAGTAAACACAAGTAAACACAAAGACTAAACTGTGGGAACTAAACATAAAGACTAAACCTTAGAAAAAAGGTGGAAACTAAACACAAAGACTAAACCTAAGAAAAACTGTGGAAACTAAACACAAAGACTAAACCTAAGAAAATATCAAAAGTTCAAGGGGGTCGGTCGGGAGGACGTCCAGCACGAGGAGCCAGTTCAAGGTGTTGGCTGGGAGGCCGTCCAACATGAAGAGCCAGTTCAGGGGGTCGGCCGGGAGGCCGTCCAACACAAGGAGCCAGTTCAGGGGGTCGGCCGGGAGGCCGTCCAACACGAGGAGATAGTTCAAAGGGGCAGCTGGGAGGCTGTCTAACACGAAGAGCTAGTTCAAGGGGGCAGCCGGGAGGCCGTCCAACATGAGGAGTTAGTTCAAGGACCTCGGGGGCCGCAGAAGGCAACCTTGAAAGCTGCAGCAGATGACGCAGGGAGCCGAAGAGTCTCTGTAGCAGGTGACATAGAGAGCCGAGGAGCCTCTGCAGCAGGCGACGTGGAAACCGCAGACAACGTGGGGAGCCGAGGAGCCTCTGCAGCAGACGACGCGGGGAGCTGAGGAGTCTCTGCACCAGGCGACGTGGAACCTGCAGACGACGTGGGGAGCCGAGGAGTAGGGCTGGGCGATATGGACCAAAATTCATATCTTGATATTGTTATGATATATCGCGATATACGATATATATCTCGATATAATTTCCTTTCCATAAAAGAATAACAAAAATATATTTCTGAGTCAAAGCTTTGTCCCAGTTGTCACACAGCAACATTTATTGACAAACAGTTGTAACTCTACAAAATAAATGTCTAAAAAATGAACTATTTACATACAATACTTTATTTTTTAGACATTTATTTACACCTATTAAATAATAATCCTCTTCAGCTGAGGGCAGCTGTGTGACTGAGAGGCTAGAGCAGTCTCCTCCAATGGGAGAGCTGGGAGTTCAATTCCACCAGCAGTCACATGCTGAAGTGTTCCTGGGCAGTGGGCAACACTGAACCCCTCATTGCCTCTGATGTGTGTCCCATCAGTGTATGAATGTGATAAAGTACTGATTATTCTTTGTACAGATCTAGTAGAGTGTATGAATGGGTAAATGAGGACACAGATTGTGTTTTAAAGAGCTTTGAGTGTCTTGATAAGATAGAAAGGTGCTTTCACTTTAGTCAGTGTGTTTGTGAACTGCAGTAATGTGAGCCTCCACTCAGAAACGTGAACCGAGAGGCGGAGACATTATTAAATCAGCAGTTTATCATATCGCTAAAGACACGGTCAGTCTCAGCTGTGGAAGAAGACGGCTAAAGCGTTAGCCATCTTGTTAGCCGCTAAGGACCGTATCTTTAGCGATATGATAAACTGCTGATTTATTATTGTCTCCACTTCTCTCTGGTCCTCTCATAAAGTTCTGTGGGTGCACGCACGACTAAATGAGCTCAGACCCGTGGTTTGTTTTAAGGAAGCAGCAGGCTGTGAAAACACTCGGTTCTGCCGTTTCACGGTTCATGCTCCACTCCGCTGTTTAAATGGTGAAAAAGATTCGTAGTTCCGACCTTCCGTCGGGATTATTTTCAGCATTGTCTACAAAAATATTTTTTCTGCCCTCATCTGACAATTTAAATCCAAACTAGCTCAGAAAGAACATTGTTTTTTTCCCTCAGCAACTAGCGGCGCTCTTCATATCTGCCGTGTTTACTTGTTGTGCTGAAAGTCTCCGTCCTCCTGCAGGCAAGAAGGAGGAGGCCGCTGAGGGGCTGGGTTTATGTTCAGTGAAGGAGAGGGAGGGAGGCGAGTGGGAGAAAGCAGACAGCAGGAGGATTCTCGATATAAACTAGATAGTCTCGTCTTGTATCTCTTTAGAAAAAATCTCAATATTTTAAAAATATCGATATATCGCCCAGCCCTACCGAGGAGTCTCTGCACAAGGCAACATGGAACCCACAGATGACACGGGGAGCCGAGGAGCATCCGTAGCAGACAACGTGGAACCCGGAGACATGGAGACAATGGCTGTAGGGACCACTGGGGAGCTGCTGGCGTGGAGGACTGAGAAACCTCTACAGCAGGTGACAAGGAGCGCTGAGAGACCTCTGCAGCAGGTGGTGAGGAGTGCTGAGGGACCTCTGCAGCAGGTGGCAAGGAGTGCTAAGTGACCTCTACAGCAGGCGACGAGAAGCGTGGAAGAGCCTCTGCAACAGGCAACAAGGAGTGGACCTCTGCAGCAAGCAGCAAGGAGCACTGAGGGACCTCTGCAGCAAGCAGCAAGGAGCACTGAGGGACCTCTGCAGCAGGCGGCGAGGAGGACGGTGAAACCTCTGTAGCAGATGGCGAGGAGGACTGTGGAACCTCTGTAGTAGGTGGCGAGGAGGATGGTAGAGCCTCTGCAGCAGGCAACGAGGAGAGTTGAGGGACCTCTGGAGATGTGGAAGCCATCAGAGGAGACGTCATGGTGTCGGCGAACCGGGGACCCACGGTGGACGTTGTGGCGTTAGTGAACCGGGAACCTGCGGTGGACGTCGTGGCGACGCAAACCGGGGACCCATGGTGGACGTTGTGGCGTCGGCAAACCGGGGACCCACGATGGACGTTGTGGTGTCAGCGAACCGGGGACGCACGATGGACATTGTGGCGTCGGTGAACCAGGGACCCTCTGTGGACGTCGTGGCGACTTGAGACACAGGAGACGTAGGGCCAACTTATTCGGCGGTCGAACCAGGAGCCTAAGAGCCAGAACCAGGAGTCAAAGAGCCAGAACCAGGAGCTGAAGAACCAGGACCAGGAGCCAAAGATCCAGGACCAAGAGCCAAAGAGCCAGGACCAAGAGCCGATGAGCCAGGATTAGGAGCCGAAGAGCCAGAACCAGGAGCCAAAGAGCCAGAAGCCAAAGAGCCAGGCGAGGAGTCTGCAGGCGAGGAGTCTGCAGGCGAGGAGTCTGCAGGCGAGGAGTCTGCAGACGAGGAGTCTGCCACCGACGAGTCGGGCGAGGATTCTGCAGCCAACGAGTCGGGCGAGGAGTCTGCAACAGACGAGTAGTCGAGTGAGGAGTCTGCAGGCGAGGAGTCAGCCGTCGAGTCTGCAGGCGAGGGGTCAGCCGTCGAGTCTGCAGGTGAGGAGTCAGCCTCTTGGACTAGGGCTGAGTCGGTAGGTCCTCTCTGCCGTCGACCTCTGCCGTGGCGGTGACAGCGTGGTCCAGGACCAGTCCGGGACTCCTCCTTTGGCTCAGGACCTCCTTCAGCATAGGAGACATGAGGGGCATCAGCCAGGACCCCTCGGAGCAGGACATGTGAGGGGCGTCCTCCAGGACCCCCTCGGAACAGGACCCTGCAGGTGCTAGAGAGACTGCAGGCGCTGGAGAAAATGAGTAAGAGACCGGAACTAGTTCTGAACTTAAAACTGTGGATTGTTCTCTGATGGATTGAATTCCCATTAGGATATGGTGATATGAGGGGATGAAGGTAAGACCAGGTACAGACAATAACAGTTTTTTAGCTAATGTGAGAAATAGGTTTGAACAGTCCAGGTTACTTTTAGCTGAAGAAAACAGTTTTTGTAGATTGGAATTTATGTGGTTTATGTCAGGAATATCTACCACCCCTGAAGAACTTCTTAGTGTGACCTCTGCTGGAGTGATGTGATATTGTTTTTCCAGCTGACCCCCTTTCTTCTGGTCTCTAGATGAACATGGGAAGGAGTGAGGGGTGACAGGACTGAGTCTCGTGGGGGCTTTGTGCTGGAGTAAGGTGCCGGACTCCACCCTAACCAGGATCCTAGGAGGGGAGGCTTCTGGATCTGCACTCTCAACAACACCAGAACACGGACCCAGAAACTCAGCCTCACCGGACTGAGCTGGATTAATAGTAGGGGTAACAGAAGCGGATGCCGTGGACTGCTTCTGGGTAAGTTTTTTGACGTTCCGGCGGCAGCGATGAGGACAAGGGACAGGGATGGAGCAGAGCTCGTTCTCCAATTCTCCGTCCTCTCCCGATGTCCACCCCCAATAGTGGCATGGAGCCGGAGATAAGGAGAGAACAGACCAGGGGTGGCCGCCACTAGAGGGCGCCAGGGTGCCGCCCCACTGGAAGTTCTGGACCAGTTTACAATTGAATACTTAAAAAAAAAGAAGAAAAAAAAGAAATAATAACATAAAAATATTTCGAAATATATGCATATATGTTTTTAGTTGTGTAGGATAAATATTTTATGAGCAATGATGAGTTATATTGTTTCTTTCAAAAAACGTTTTTCTGATTGGTGACGTATTTCCTGTTTGGGGCGCTCTTATCTGATCCATTGACTCTAATTATAGCTGGCGCATGCGTACTGATGTCACCACATTACGATGCAATGGGTCTCTTTAGGGCGCTGTTTTGTACGCCCTGGACAGTCCAACGTGAGCTGAACGTACAGAAGGTCCAGTTTTTTTGTTTGTTTTTTGTCTGGGATTACAGAGATGTGCAGTGACTCAAGCAGGCTTGATCAGGTACGTTTTAAATAATTTAAAGCCCTTTATCTAATATCTATTTGCATTTCTGACTGATATGCCTCTCAGATATTAGATGGCTCTGTGAAAAAAGCCTTCAGCTGACTGCAAGTGGGAAGTGATGAGTTTGTTTTTTCTTTGTGTGTTTGTTAGCATGCTAGCGCTAGCCGCCTAGTTATTGTATTGGACTCTGATGTTACATTTATTTAAATTTGCTTATAAAAAATTATCAAATATTAATAATTTTATATACTAAATAAATGTCACTGGTGGTGTTGTACTACTGTATTTCTTAACACTGTATTGATCTAGAGAATGAAAACAAAGCCTCTAACAAGTAACTAGCTCCTATTAGATGTTGTGGACCAGCTGGTTTTAGATGTTGTGGACCAGCTGGTTTTAGATGTTGTGGACCAGCTGGTTCTGGAAGTTGTGGACCAGCTGGTTTTAGATGTTGTGGACCAGCTGGTTCTAGATGTTGTGGACCAGCTGGTTCTAGATGTTGTGGACCAGCTGGTTCTGGAAGTTGTGGACCAGCTGGTTTTAGATGTTGTGGACCAGCTGGTTCTAGATGTTGTGGACCAGCTGGTTCTAGATGCTGTGGACCAGCTGGTTCTGGATGCTGGACCAGCATCTATAGATGTTGTGGACCAGCTGGTTCTGGATGCTGTGGACCAGCATCTATAGAAGTTGTGGACCAGCTGGTTCTGGATTTTTGGGTTTCTCCTCTATGGTTTCTGGTCTTAGAACTTTTGAAGTTCTTTAGATTTCTCAGGGTTGTGCAGGTGGTAAGAGGAGAGACAGACAGGTAAGGAGAGACAGACTCCTCCTCCTCACCTGTCTCTCCTCTTACCACCTGCACAACCTCCAACGACCGCCACCGGTGCTGTTGACAAACGGTGTCAGCAGAAATTGTGCTACTGTTAGTAGAAGACCACGAGGAGGGAAACGTGTCAGGAGACAGAGGAGAAGAGGAAAGTGAAGAATGTAGGACTGAGGGTTGCAACTCTAAAGCCCCCAGTATAGCTCTGTGTTTTGCCGTGGGGACAATGACAGGCAAAGGAAGAGAGCTGGCTGACATGATGCAGAGAAGGAAGGTAGATGTTTTATGTGTCCAAGAGACCAAGTGGAAGGGCAGCCAGGCCCGCAGCATTGGAGCAGCTAGGGTTCAAATTTTTCTGGTTCCAGTTCTAATAGAAGAGTTCACAGTTTCTGGTTCCAGTTCTAATTGTATTACTAAAATAATGATAACAGAATATGATAGAAGTTGTCCAAAAATTGAAAAGTGGAAGCAGAACACTCCCATTCTCTTTTCACACTGATGCCTCAAACAAGGTGAAGATGAACCATGTTTTATTAATGATAGTTTTATACAAATGGATACACCTGATATATACAAATAAAAACATGATCAAACTTTTACTTTACTTTACTACAAACATAATTATGCATACTTCTACGCATGTTTAAAAAATTAAACAGTTTATGGTGCCCCCCCCCCAAAATAAAACGACCAGCCGCCACTAGAACAGACCCGCGGTTCAGGCAGCCCATCCGGAGCTGGGACCTTCTCTCCTCCTCGAAGACCAGGAGGGGAGAAGGCAGAATCTCCACCTCCTGGCGGAAGTTCTCTTGTGCCGGCATGGTTCAGGCCTGGAAACCACTGTAGTGGAACACTGTCTCCTCCATCCGCGTGGGCTCGAGAGGACAGGTAAGAGAGAATTTCTGTCTTCTGGGTTTTGCTTTTGGTCGGTGCATACTATCATGATTTCAGGCAGAGCTAAACAGGAAATAACCCCTATGCAGACAGAACTCGAAGAGGCCAAGAAGTAGTATAAAAATATATATTTTAATGATATAAAATAAACAACTGACGAGGCAGCAAAAACACTTACATGAAGGAGATGTGAGGGACACAGGAGGATACCCGACGATGCACCAACGGCTTATATACTCACAGACAAGACGAGACAGATTACAAACACCTGGGCATGAGACAAGGATGAAACAGATCAGGGATGATTAACAAGAGACAAAAAGGAGAACAGACAAGGAAGGCCCAGCAGAGGGCACAATCCTTACAGTAGTTGCTCACAGATGTTGCGAACCAGACACAATAGCCCCTTTCATAAATCAGATCCGCGCTATTCCTGCACAGACCAGTCCGGCTTTAACCCTCCTCAGGTCATTCATAAGAGAACAGGTGAAGGCGGACAGGTCCCCGCTCTCAAAAACGTGTTCAGAAATGAAGCTGGAGCACGGGTCCAAAAGAGGCGGAGCTGAGTTGAACTGGACCGCAACGTATTTATTGTGGGACAGATCAGACGTGTACAAGTTGTCGTGTCATTTTTAATTTTTCCTCTGTAATAAATGTACAACTCCCTGTTCTGACGTCTCCCTCCCTCCCCCTGTGCGCGCGCGCTGGAGGGAGCGGATGTCACTCGCAGCGGACACACATACACATACACACAGCGCGCTCGCATGCACGCACACACACACACACACACACAGCGGAGCTGTGTCCCTCGATCAGCGCACACACACACACACACAGCGGACTGTGTAAACGTTTTCAAGACCCCAAATGGAACCTAATCCAACTCACACACACACACAGCGCCGCTGGAGAGGGAGATGGGGAAAAAAAAGCGAAACTAGCTTATACAGTCGTTTCGTGTCATTTATAATATTCCCTTGTTAATAAATCTGCTTGTTGATTAATCCTGCGGTCGCATACACTGATGTCATCTGTATTCTGAGCGCGGCTCGCGCGTCTTGCATTCAGAAGTGGGTCTGCCCGGCTCGGATCCGGGTATAACACTACAGCCCCCAGTATACCTGCGCGTACTCCCTATACGCCTCTGTACGACATACGTACGCTGTGGCAAAAGCGTAGCCTTACGTAGCCCCTCAGGGCACGAATGCGCAAAGCTCTTTTTT
>JBBPBX010001832.1:58763-70075 GCA_038048925.1 Garcialebias charrua | reverse complement strand
CCCCGCGCCCCACGTCGACCACCGCTCGTGGCGCGCGGCCCCCCCCCCCCCGATGGTCCGTGCGCGCCGCACGAGTGGGTCCTCTGCTGAGCTGCACACACACACACACACAGCTCCGCTGCAGAGAGGGGAAAAAAAAGCGAAACCAGCTTATACAGTTGTTTCATGTCATTTTTAATATAAAATGCCTGTTGGCTGTGGGTGCACACAGATGTCATCTGTATTCTGTGTGGATCACGCATCTTACATTGAAGTGGGTCATCAGAAGTGGGTCTGCGCGGCTCAGATCCGGGGCTGAACTATGATCAAAAGTGAGTCAATTTAATTCGCCAGACCGCGTTTGTGTGTTTTCTGACGCATGAAAGCCGGAATGAATGGACACTTCCTGCTCGCGGTGACAGGAAACTATATCCTTATATGGTGTTTTGAGGGGTGGGAATTATGTAAATAACCTCTCGCGTGCACGAGCAGCTGGGTAGAACAGGTGGGATCCATTAAATTTACGCAGCCCGTTTACACACTTTTCCTGGGGATAGAAGAGTTTGTTGAATCTGACGTGGCATGTTCGTACGAACGCTTCGTACGAACAAAAGTAGGAGAAATTTAGGATAAGAATACGAACAGTTTCGTGAATGAGGGCCAATGTTGAGAGTTATATGAGTTGAATAAAGTTTGACTTATTTGACTGCTTTGTTTCGCTTAATGTGTCTTATAATCCGGTGCACCTTATAGTCCGAAAAATACGGTATTTGAACTTTTAGATTTTTAAAGGAGTCATTTACACTTTTATATAAAAATGGCTGCAGGACACTTTCTGATTCCTGAGGCCTCACAGCCCGGTGGGAGTGGGAAGCGGGTGGGGCACAATGACATTGATCCACATTTGATAAAGTAACAAAGCAAAACAAGGAATGAAGAATTAGATGAATCATACCCACAGGCTTGTGATACTGAGATTTAGTTTTGTTTTTAGTGCCACAATGATCTCATTTCTATTCAGCTATCACCTCTAAAAGTATAAAATAATATTCTACATAAATTTAACGACAGAAATATTGAAATTGTAACATAAATTTTAACATGAATAAAGCCACAAACACAGTCTGCGAAGAACATATTTGAAAAAGGCTCAACGTTGAGGGCATAAAGGATCTGACTGGAGATGGAGCTGGAGCTTTAGCTTTAATCTCCATCATCCTATTGACAAAAAAGTGAATCAGACTCCAGTTAACCTCCTCATAATGAAATGAAACAGCTTAGGATGTATCAAGATCTCTTGATATGATAAAGCCATGAGGGGCATTTGCCAGTCTTTGTGTTATATCAAACATGTTGGAATTTTTTTTCTTGTATAATCCATAGTTGGTAGCAACATGAAGGATTGTTATCTAGCATCTGATAAAAACAGTACCATGGGGTGCAGTTTTAACAAATCACTCCTGTATCTAAAAAAAATAAAAAAATCTTACTTGCACATCATCTGACGACGGCTCATAGCTCGCCCTTTTGAAGGTTTCTGTCACGTTGTGAAGGATTTCCACCGAAGACAGCAGGTCGCCGGCGTAGAAGTTCCTCCTCTGGGTGAGATCCAGCAGGTTTTTGGTGACCTGGGACATCCCATCCCCCGCCAGCATCCTCTGACCCTTAGCAAGATGCCCCTGAACCTCCAAGAACAGGAGAAGACAGAACTTGGGGCATCGGTGTCCTCTGCCAGTTCATAATGCGCACGCTAAGCTACACAATTTGGAGTAAATGGAGTGCGAAAATTCAGGAAGAAAAGATGCGACTCTCCGAGGCCCTTTGTTTGACTCTTATATCTTTGCCAGGCTGAAATGTTTTCTGCCTCGCAGATGTTTTGAAATGAACCAGTATGAAGAAAGGGAGGGAACTGGAGCAGAAGACATACATTTAGGCAGAGATTGCTCAGTAAAATGACATTTCACATCATTGCACTGGAATTATGTCCATAAATACACAACCACAGGTGCAGACGTGCATGTGCGATCTCAGCCTTTGTAAATCATTTTGTCTTCAATTGTGATTGGGGGCTGTTACTAAAATTACCTATTGTAAAACCAGGCTATCTTGAGGCAAACACAACACTTTTTTTTCCCAATAGCACAATATAATGTATTTAGACCTCAATAAAAATTGTTTTTTTTTTTAATGTATTTGCAAAACATCCATTAACTACAGCTTAATGTATGGCTTGGTGGGGGAACAGCATGCTGGAACTACTCTGACCAGTGGTGTAGTCTACATTTTTGTAGAGGGTATACTGTGCTTAGAAACCAAAGTATGGTACACTGTAACAATGTAATTGTCAATTTATTTTGATTTTTAAGCATATTGAACATTTCCAGATTTCTCTTATGCTTATATTTGAATGAATGAACAAACTTTGTACAAATGTTGGCTTTGTATTAAAAACATGTTATAGATTTATAATACAGTATCAAAGCAAAGCGCTGCATACCGATAGATTGTTACGGAAGCGTTTAACTGACGTTTAATGTTATCAGTGACACGTGCCTAATGATGTCATGTATTATTGGGTACTTTTAAGTGGGTATACTGAAATTCTTAAGCTTTTCTAGTGGGTATACTCCGTATACCTGAGTATCATGTAGACTACACCACTGACTCTGACTGATGAAGCCCTCTGGAGTGAGGGTGAAACGTTTCTACAAAAAAAAAAAAAACTGTCCAGATGACCTGATTGAGAATTATCTGATCCAATAACTAATTAAAAAGAAAAGTCTAGAACAGGGGTCTGCAACCTTTACAATCAAAAGAGCCATTTCTGCCTTTTTGTTCACTAAATCAAACGTGTTCAGAGCCACAAAAACTGCTACAATTATCAACTGTTGGCCCATGGGCCAATGAAGGTTTGTTAGAGGGGGCTTTTTTGGCCAGTAGGCATTAAATTATAAAACTAAACACATCTGATGATTGTTAACATTGATATTTTTACATGTTAAGACAAAAGAAAAGACTGGATTCCATCCATTCATCCATTGCATTTACTCACTTCTTCCTTTTCAGGTTGCAGGGTGCCATTGGTGCTCAATGTGGGTTTTTTTAATTGTGGAGAAATTGAGTATTGTACTTTGAAGAAATAAAACAAAGTTAAAGTGAGGATAATATACTCTGTGTATTAGTACTAGTATCCACATATTTGCAAAGGAAGTGACAGGAAATCGGCTAAAACTAGTCATTTTTTGTTGTGGATGTAACTTTTTTTAAACATATTTTTATTGTAGTTTATTGTTGTCATAGTCTACTGTTATTGTTGTCTGTACTTTATATGTTCTGTCTGGAACAGGTCCCTCTTGTAAATGAGCCCCCATGTCTCAATAAGGCTAGCCTGTATAAATAGCGGTTGAATGGAAAAAAAATCTGATAAAAATTCAGTTTTATGTCAGTTTTGGTCAAAGGACCTGAGCCACAGGTTGCAGACCCCTGGTCTAGAAGCTCACCCAAAGTTCACTTCACTTGTTTCCAAAGGACTATATTTTTTGGTCAAAAAATATGTTGACTCGTTGAATTCCTCAAATTTTTTATGACCTGCTTTCATTATGTATCAATGCTTGGTAATACTTTTATAATTTATCGTGTCATGTGCATTTTAAATAGTGCAATTAGCACAGTGTTTTTTAGGTCTCTGAAGCAAAGATCCAAACGAGAACACGCCAGAAACTATAAATCAAACCGTTTAAGGATTTGATGATGCCCATTCATTTAAAAGAGAATATGGCCGAATTTGTATTTTAATTTGCTCCTCTATTGAAAGCGGTTAATCTTTGGCCACGGGCATGATGAGAGTGAAAGGGGTGTGGGGGAGAAAACACTAGGGAGGTAATTTATGATACACTGGATACAGAGGCTGTGAGAGGAAGCTGACTTTGCACCTACTGATTGCTGCAAGTATCTGAATTCGTTTGTTATGCATCGAGCGTAGCTGGGCTGCTCCCAGAAGGCCATGCCACGGTGATCCAAAGAGCAGCGTCGACTAGTGGTGCCTGCGAGAGGGGAGGGAGACAGCGACAGATTTGGAGAGGAGAATCATGAGGGAGGGATGAGAGCAGAGATGATTCGGCACAGAGAACATAAAAAAAAAGGGGCGGAGGGGATTTAGACCAAAGGGTAGGGGGGAAAGAAAAGGCAGATGGAAGTGGAGTGGAAAGGGTTAGGACAAAAGAAGAGAGAGAGAGATATAATTGTTTTAGTGAGAGGCTTATGCTTTCTCCTCTGACCATTTATTTTTTGCCCTTAACTTCAAAATCGTATGCCGCCCATTAAGGTTAGTGTTCAACTTTAAGCATGTTTTCACAGAAATCGGGAAAAGTAATGACACATTTGCATAAAACTGCTTTATTCCTCACAGTCCCAAGGCCTTTAATGTGTGCTTTCGCGCGCCACGTTGATGCGGCTCACAGCTTTTAGCTCAAACATGGCAGCAGCTGAGTTGTGATCGCTGTCAGGCATTTAAACAGTGATCCAGAAAGAGAACTACAGTACAGCACACAATATCCACCCACTTTGTCATTTGCAGCCAACATAAGGGCCCAATATCCCTTGGAGTGCACTTCACTCCTCAACCTGCTTCTCCAGCACAGGTGCTTCACATCCTAAAGGAAAACTCCCACAGTACAAAACATTTCTCCCGGCATCCATGCTCCATGTAAACTCTTTACTATCTCCTTTCTTTCTGTGTCTGGTCTTCACACACTAACGCACACAGAGAGAACAGGATCCAAACCATACGTCCTACACCCTCCCTTTCCATGGCTACAACTTGGAGATATTCACAGAAGATGCACAAAAAAAAAAAAGGTCTTAGTGTGCTGGAAGCATCAATGCAGCACCAAGAGCCAGCCCACAAAGCATCAGCAGAGGCCTACTGCTTCACACTGCAATGAACATCTGCCGCCATCCAAACTGGCTCCACTTGGGTGCTCCATGTTACAGTACCAGCCATCAAAATAGCTCAGGCCCAGTGGCTCAAAGAAGTTGGCAGTAATTGTATCTTATGACAACTTGATATACTTAAAATTTAGATGTTTCTTTGGTGTTTTGGCTTCTAAATGTTGTTGTTAACTAAGAAAGACATCATGATTTACCTAGAGGGAATTGGCAGTGAGACCTAAAAAAGTGTGACACGGTTCAAATCAGTTCGGTTTATTTATTTAGTGCCAATTCATGACAAAGGCTGCACACAAGGACTGCTTGAAATCAATTGATATGCCTACAATCAATTTAAAAAATAAAAAAACTGTTTTTTTTTAACCATTGTGACAAAATACTTCATAAACAGCTCTGCCTCCCCTCCCATTTGAACTGCCTTAACACAAAAAACTTTCTCACACATTACCACACAACACAAAGATTTTAACACTGGACTCTGTGTCATCAAACGGGTTATTCACTAAACTCTCGGTCATGTGCTCATTCAGTTTGCACTACTTCTCATATTTGCACTAATGTTTGTATTACATTACTGCCTATAGTCATACTACTGTTTACATTCACTGTTTACATTTATTAATACTGTTTACATTTATTACTACTGTTTACATTTATTACTACTGTTTACATTTACACTACTTTTATATCTACACTACTGCTGATACATATACAGTATTCTCTGACTAGCCTTATTTAAGGATGCCCAATGTGCCTTACTGCATATGCCACTTTGCCTCTATACCAACATCAACTACCTCATACATATACTGTGTACATTAACTCATATGCTGCTTTGCCACTCTTTGCAAATGTCAATGCTAGAACCTTCAGTTTATTTTATAGATATACTTTTTATACTTTTTATACTACTATGCAAAAACTCAGGACAGTATTACACTTTTATTATTTCATTTTATGCTTATGTTCATTAAATGTTTAGTGTTTTAGTGTTGGTGTAAATTTTCATACTTTTATACTACTATGCAAAAACTCAGGACAGTGTTACACTTTTACTATTTTATGCTTATGTTTATTAAATGTTTCAGTGTTTTAGTGTTTAAATGGTTACTGTTGCACCGAGGGACTGAGAGAAACGCAATTTCAATCCTGTGTATGTCCTGTACATATTGCAGTTCTGACAATAAAGTTGACTTTGACTTTTGAGAGACTTAAAATGAGTAACGGTAGTATTGTTATACAACTTAGTTTCCCCTCAAATGACCTTGTTCTTGCTTTGACTTTAAAAAGCTGTAAGATTTGACACGTTTGTTCTATCAGCACCAGCAAAAGACAACAAACTACATGTTTACATGATTTGAAGGCTCAATCAAAATTAGTACTGTAATTATGTCACTATATGCTCTATTTCTTGTGATGTACAGTTTATGCAACCCTGCCTAACATTTCGTTATGCACTAGTCCCTCACTTATCGCAGGAGTTACGTTCCAGACACCCCTGTGATAGGTGAAAATCTGTAAAGTAGGGAAGTTATATTTTCTTTTAGTATACTGTATATATACAGTGTGTGTATATATATATATATATAGCCAAGATGGTGTAGTGGTTAGGGCGTTTGACTTGGGACCCGAAGGACGCGGGTTCGCGTCCCGGCCACTACACATCTTGGGGTGTCTATGAGTGCACACCTATTTCTCCAGCTCCCCGAGCGCCTTCTATGGCTGCTCACTGCACCACCTGGTAGGTGGTTGGGTTAAATGCAGAGACGAATTTCGTCTGTGTATGGGAAACATACGCAGATGACAAGATTAGACAATTATTATTATTATTATATATATATATATATATTTAGGTGGTCCCCGACTTACGAGCACATTGACTTACGAGGTTCCGGACTTACGAGCTGACTAGCGAACAGTAAAGTTGTACAGAACATACAGAACATACAGCACTGGTATGTGTTTTTAGATGAAAGTGTGTTAGCTAACCGTTTGTAAACAAAGTTCTGTGCATGATTTCATCCCAAATCCTTTTTTATTTTATTGTACTGTACTTTTGTTTTCCTGGTAAATGTATTGTATTTTACTTTGGTGGGGAAGCTTTAATTTTCTTACTTCCTGTTTCTACATCACTTGCCCTACTAGTTCTTAGCAAATTTCTAACGTTTTTCTTAATTCATGATTTTGATCTTATTACCATTTTTCTTTTACATTTTATACTTGTGTTGGATGTAACTGGGACCCTGTGTACATAATTTCGTTCCACCACATGTACCACATGTGGTGCATATGACAAATAAAGAACCTTCAATCCTTGAATCCTTAATTAGGCATCAATGTGAACTTGTATTAAAATATGCAACTTTGGCTTTTAAACATGATGGACTGCACACTTAAAATAATACTTTTTACAAATTAGTCCACACTATAATGTTAAACACAGGCAGCAAACAAAATATAGATAATTACTTAAGTATAGAAATGACGTAAGACTTATATTCTATGTAGAAACATTATACAAAAGAGAGAAGTTCTTTTTGTCAAGGCACGAGATCTTGCAAGATTAAAAAGTTACAGGAATTTTTGTTCAAGATGAAAACTGTCGTTTCAGGAGTTTGTTTGGTGAAACTAACACTTATGATATCTCCACCACTTTAAACTGTTTGTGTGGCAACAGTTCAAACTGCTCGCTCCTTCATAGCCATGTTGCCTCTGCAGCTACGTGCTGAGAGGAAGAGTCATTCATGTAAGCTGTTGAATTAAGCACTCATTGTGAGCAACTTTTCTCCACGAAGAAAGGAATAATAAATACGAAAACACACAAAGGAGTTTCACTCTATCAGCCCAGACAGCTACCATAAGTCAGACTTTCAGACAAATGCCTGTCAGAGCTGCAGTCTGTGAATATTTATTTTATCTATATTATCATTTGTTTCCAAATATAATAATAATAATTATTATTATTATTATTATTATTGAACCCAGAATATTGTCTTATCTGATTATGTTTGATAAACCGTGTTACAACCCATTCTACATAGTGGAATGGAATGCCTTTATTTTTGTTATACACAAGTACAATGAGTTAAGAGAAAGACACTCCTTTTTCAGTGCAAACATGCTTAAAAATAGGGGTGCAGGAAAAAAAAAAGATTTTTTTAAAAGAATCTAGATTCTGGCGATTCAGAATCGATTCTAAAAGCCCCAAAATTGATTTTTTTTTTTTAACATTAAAACCCAAAAGATAAAGAAAATAAAACCATATATCATAGTACAGTATATGAAAGAATACATAAAATGAAAGGTGGCAGAAAGAAGAAGAAATCTTATTTTATCTGCCCCCTTTTTTCAAAAACAAAACAAGTTCAAACAATCAATTCAAACAATAATCTTCTATAAGTAACAGAGCAAAAAGCTAACCTAATACTGGTTATTTAAGTTACAGAATTTAATGCATTCCTGTATTATTTGTTCCTATTTTTGGTATAAATATCAAACGATGCAAAAAATTTGATACAATAAGGAACCTAAAATTATTGTTTTAAATAAATGTTCCATTTGTTTACATTGTTGTTTATTCTTTTCAGCTTGTCAGTTACAAAACTGAAACTAAATTTATGACCATTTTAATAGAAAAATCGTTTCTGAATCAAAAATCGTTTCTGAATCGAAAAATCGATTTTGAATCGAATCGTGACACCAAAAATCGGAATCGAATCGATTCTCCAGACACTGAGAGATTCGCACCCCTANAAAAAAAAGTGCTATAAATATTTGACAAGGTAAAGAATGGATAAAGACAGTTAGATATAAAGAAAATATATAAACAGTTACTTACATTTTCTTTACTGAGTTTTTCACCATCAGATTAAATAGACGCAAAGGAGTTTTACTCTAATGTCCTCTGTAGTCAGTCCTGAGAATTTATAATGCTTAAATTTAATATTCCATTTAATTGCTCAAAATTATTAAGCCTAACTTATATTTGAGCTAAAATAGAAAACTTCTAATATTTCTGTACAAAGTAATTATGGACTTGACTGATACATTTTTATAAGTGACCATTTTTTGACGAACTCTAATTCTGCCTCTCTTAGGTCCAAGATCATGAATTTCATACGTCTGTTTATTTGAGTCGGCATTTTTGTATTTGTGTCTTTACAAAAAATACACATTTCTGCGCACTTCTTTTAAGTATGCTCATCTACCAGCCTGTGAGTGAATGTGCTGAAGTGCACACATGTGTGTGTGTGTGTGCATACTCACTGATGCGTATCTTTCCAGGTACACTGCAAGCCTCCAGGGATGAGGAGGTGTTGGAGGTGAAGGCGGGTGATCTGGTGCTTCAGCGGCGACCGCTGCGCCACAGTGGTGGTGATGCCTCGGGCTCTGGGCCTTCCCAGACCCAAACCACCGACAATACCCAGGCTGAGGGGATTGTTTGGCTGGAAGGAGAGTCCGGACTCCAAACAGGGAGGACAGTAATGGGCAGAGAGAGCACTGTAAAAAGTATACCTATCCTTTAATTTGGTTTTTTGATCGATTTTTTGCGCTAGTCTACCATTTATAGAATTACTGTACATTTTTTGCTTCACAAAGATAATTTAGCACAAATTTATTTACGTATTTACAGTATTTTCTGGACTATAGGTCACACCATTATATAAGTCGCTTTGTCCAATTATTGTAAATAAATTGGAAAAATCCATAAACAGGTCGCACCTTTATATAAGTCGCATCTATTATGCGTCACCGCTACGTGACGCGTCAGCGCATCATTTGCCCTGCTGAAAATGACGACCACAGAAGCATGCACGGAAGGACTTTTAACAAGATTAACACGGTAAAAACAATTATTTGTCTGCTGAAAATTATAGCAAACATGTGTCTTAGCTTAACTGTTCCTTAATAAATTCACGTAATGGTCAAATCTGCTGGATTTAAATTTTTTCGCTTTGAAAAAGTACAAGGAAAATCAACAAAGCTAACCGCGACACATTTACGTCTATAAAACATCAAATTTTATCTCAAACATCTCATGCAACATGTCTTGTCTTTATCCGTGCTGAAGCTGGTAGAGTTTTTTCGACTTTATCGTAGAGTGTTCTAAGACAAAATGTGATAGATTCTTTTTTTGAATACCAAGATTATCCGACTGTATGTTCCTTTTTCCATATCTGATTGTTGGTGGCGCGGTTTTATACTGCTGCGGCTTCCGTGCGCACGTCCCTCTTCGGATGGTGCGCGCGCCAATTGCAAAACTTCGTACCTTGGTGCAAATATGCCAATAAAGATATATTCTATTCTATTCTATTCTATTCTAAAGCTATTCAGTTGTAAATATCCATCTTGTGATTACATTCTGTAAGTTTGATCAAAATCTGTCCTGTGGTTCTTGACCTATTTTGCTAACAAACACTGAGCTAACAGCGAAGTAGCTAGTTCATACCTCCAGAGCAGGAGGCCGGGCTGCGACAGACTGAGTACGTCAAGAGGAGGCTCTCGTCGGACACATGAGGTGGGAACGGTCGGTGTACCCTAGCGGACAAAGGTGGTACTGCACCATTTTTGCCAAAATGGAAAAACGGTCATATCTGAGCCAAAAATTGATCTAAAAATATGGGAAAAAATCCATAAACATGTCTCACCTCTCTATAAGTCGCAGGGCATGCAAATTAGCCAAAAAGGTGCGACTTATAGTCCGGAAAATACGGTATTTATTATTTTAGAAGAAAAGCTAAAAGACCAAATAGTGGATACAAAACACTGCGGTGATATTCCAGTGTAGGTAAATGTTACAAGGTTTTTGCTGCCGTGAGCTATTTCTTGCAGCGCGAACAGCTGAGGAAGTGATCCCCTGCTACGCCCAGCAGCTGAGGGAACGCGTGCGGCCTGACATGATCACGCTTGGCAGCCTTTCACTGCAGCAGGTCAGGGCTACAAAGAGGAATATCTGTGTCATCATCCCATATTCACCAGCACATCAGCCTTGTCCATTACGCTGTGTATCAGTGCTCCGGCTAATGGACACGGAGTGTGCGCATGTACATTTGTCTGTTTTTGTCTGTTCAGATGTCAGTTTGTGTGACATACTTTTGTTCTTTGGTTTTGTTTCACGTTGGGTTTCCATTCTTTCTCGCTCTATAAGCTCTAAATAAAATTGCAGTCATTTACATGGAAGATGGTATGCATCTCAGCTGTGAAATTTATTTTTGTTCAACGTGGATTCAAGGTATTTCAGAGGTTAGATTACTTATTCATCCAAGGTTTAAAATTGGTGCATGGATTTCAATTCTCTTCTGTGCCACATTCAATATTCCTGCACAATTAATTTATCCGCAGACTGTCTTATTCTGCCTTTTAACTTTGTTGTCTATTATTATGCA
>JBBPBX010001832.1:0-46242 GCA_038048925.1 Garcialebias charrua | reverse complement strand
ATAAAATGAAAGGCAGCAGAAAGAAGAAAATATCTTGTTACCGGTATATCTCCCCCTTTTCAAAACAATCAATTCAAACAACAATTATCTATAAGTAATAATAAATGAATAACTCATCTCAATTTTCAAATTTCAACATATTATACATTAAACTACTTCATATATATTTCTTCAAAATTCATTTTTGATAATTTTCTTAAACACAAACATTGACACAGCTTCCGCTCATTCTCAATCAGTTCATCTGGACAGTTTCTTTTTAGCAGAAACGTTTCACCCTCACTCCAGAGGGCTTCCTCAGTCAGAGTAGTCCAAAGCACACTGAAGTGTGAATTGACACAGCTTTTTTCACATCACACTCCAAGTCATTCCACAATCCAACTCCCTGGACTGAGGTAGACCGTCCCTTTAAACTAGTTCTATATTGTGTCTTTACAAATACATCAGTTCCCTTTAGATTGTAACAGCTTGATCTTTTAACAAAATGTGTCTGAATATTTAAGGGTAGTGCATTGTTATGAGCTTTATACATCACCATTAAAATAAAGTAAATCATGGAACTTAAGTAATTTCAATTGAAAACATAATACACTAGATGGATGACAGTAATGTTTTCTTGCAATAATCCTTACGGCTCTTTTCTGTAAAATAAAAATAGGTTTTGAAATAGTTTTACATGCTTTTCCTCAAATATCAATACAATAAATTAAATACAACAAATACAACACTTTGTCATTCAATAGGTCCTTGACCCTATATAGTACAGCAATGGATTCATATTTTCATTTTTACAGAATCCACATGTTTTTTCCAAGTTATTTTGTCATCAATGACAACACCCAAGAACTTGACCTCACTCACTTTACAGATCTCACCACCCTCAATTGTAAATGAAACATCTGCAGTTTTCTTTATATTAGCAAATATCATATAACTTTTTTCAATAATTGTATTTATAAAAGTTATCCTCAGCTGATGAAAGCAAAATGCCAATCATTTGCCCATATTTATGTGTGTGCATGCATTTGTTTGTTTGTACTCTTAGCAAAACATTCAGTGACACAATGGATGGATTTGAATCAAACTCCCAGAAAGTGGTAACTGATTGGAGTCAACCCAGATTAAGATGGCTGCCACAGCTATTCCACCTCAGCCTACACAAAAATGGCTGAACCTCAGTGAATTAGAAAAACATCAGAATCAGAATGAGCTTTATTATCGATGTACGGAGATACAATGAAATTATGTTCATACAGTCGTCTGAAAGATGGACGGAGTGCACGTTGCTGCTGCTAAATGAACGCGGCCTCTTATCCTTTATCAGAATACATTTTTAGATAGAAAAAGGTAAAAAAAAAGGATGGATAGTGGTATTACAAAAAAAGATTTCTTCACAGCTTGTCCTATCAAGACATGATTTAAGACCAAAAAAAAACTGCCAGCAAGCACATTTATACAGGTGGTCCCCGACTTACGAGCGAGTTCAGTTCGTACGAGGTGCTCGTAACACGAAAATTCGTATGTCGGAACCCGAAACACGCGTCGCTCGTAAGTCCGGATTTTCGGTCGTAAGTCGGAAAATGTATGCTAGCGCTACTACGAACACCCGTTTTTCAACACAAACGTACATACTGGTTCATAAACATGCTCAGAACTTGTTTGCAAACGGTTAGCTAACACACTTTCATCTAAAAACACATACCAGTGCTGTATTTTCTGTATGTTCTGTACAACTTTACTGTTTGTTAGTCAGCTCGTAAGTCTGGAACCTCGTATGACGATGACGTCGTAAGTCGGGGACCACCTGTAAACAGGTTAGATATGCATTTGACGTCAAGATGGTGAGATTTGTCCATGAAGCACTTCTAGATAGGCCATAGTCCGGATAAGATGAAAGTCAGCTTTAGTCCAAGGAGAAATTTGACAGTTGACCTGCTTTCAAGGCCAAACGGGGGAGTCAGATTCAGATAAGCCACAATTGTTGATTTTATTCAGGCAGACTGTTTTTTCTTGTCAACCTTGAGTCCTGGCCGCTGGTACTTTCAAGATCCAAAATGGCCAGGTTTGCGGGCATTCCACTGATCCGTGCTGAGAGCCACCTTCAAGGTCGTCTCCAACATGCTAGCGAGTCCTAGAAGCCGCAAGTGGCCTGCGATTCTCACAAAGAACTTCCATCTTGCGGTTTCGCTCATAAATCAGCTGACTTTGAGTACTCGTAGCACAAATCAAACCTTCACACAGATTTTGCAGTTTTGTCATGGCCGAAACTGTCTTCCTCAAAAGCCGATAACATATAGGAACCCGCCGATGCCACAAAGCAGAAACGCTGCTATCATGAATCCAATTCTATAAATTGAGCTAAAATTTGAGCTGTCGCTTCAAATAACCAACCTGAGCAAAAATGTATATGAAGAGAAACATTATTTCTTCGCACCTTTCTGTTTCTGAGCTGGATACAGGATAAAAATTTAAAAAAAAGTAAAGAAGTTGCACCATAGCACAAACTTTATATTTGAGGAGTGTTACAAATCCCAGCCTCCATTTTCTTTGCATAATAGACAAATAAATACATTTTCCTGTTTTGGTTCTTTTTAAAAGAGAAAACCCAGTGGATTATTTCAGATAAAATCTGTCCACATTTCACAACAACGGTCCTTAAACCTCTCAGTATGAAGGAAGCCATCCTCTGTATATAAGCAGCACTAATCTTAAACAACCCACAGATTTATTCTGGATGGTCCACATTGACCGGTGGATTAGGACTCTTTGGTTCTGTTCATTCACTGAATTGATGTGTGCACGACAAAAGATTCGAACCTTGAAAACAAGCCTCTAAATTCAGTGTCCTTCCTGATCCCATATAGGCTCAGTGTAAGGATGGCAACTCTTTAAGGCCTTTCTGCAGCGTTTTCTGCACATGTGGACACTGCCGGCACGCTGGTGGGTGTATTCACTGAGCTCAAGCTTTCTCATAATATTGTCTCCAGCTTCTATCTAACAAAAAAAAAAGGGTGGGGGTAAAAGCTGGCATGAACTGAATGCAGACCTGGGATCTGATTCTGAAAAAGGTTTATGTAAGGCACAGTAAATGCCTCGTGTCACTCTTCATTCCCTCCTCTCCTCCCTAAACTCTGAGCTGTGCTTCATAGACAAACCAGCTGTCGTTATTCTCATTGACAGCAGTGGAAAGGCTGATCAGATTTGTTTGAGACTACTTGTTTAGCTGATTTATTTCCCCCTCTCTCTCCTCTTGCCCACACTGTAGCATGCAGTTTTAAAAATACTTGCAGTTCCCTCTCAGAGGAAATGAGGAATTAGTGATGGTAGGAGGAGTGTCCAGGAGCTTATTTTTCCTTTCCTTCCTCTCTATATCTCTGCCACTTTTTTTTTTCAGTCACCATTTGCTTTGTCTGTCTGGGATGGATTAAGACAGAAACAGTAGAGTTTTGCATGTGCAGCTTGGTGGGAACCCCTTAAAAGAGTTCAGACTGAATGTCTGAATGAGATATTTATGGTTTTATTCAAGCAAAAGCTAGATCTTTTAAAGAAAAGTTCTGAACAATTAATATCTTTGTAGAGCGCAACCAAAATAGAAAACTTTAAAAGTTTATTCGAGGTTTGTTTTCTCTCGTTATTAATAACACTGATTATTAAATCTTTACATTGTTGTCACAGATTACACAGTTATTATGGTGGAAATATTAACCCCAGGCTGCACAGGAAATGCTACAGCTACTATTTGTGCTTGCAACAATATAATTATTAGTAAAAATCCATATGATATATAAAAAAATTTTGGGGGGTGTTTATCCTTTTTTTTTTTTTTAAGAATTGCATCCACAAGTAAAAAAAAAAAAGAAGTTTTTATTGCTCCCTGTGATGGACTTGCGACCCGTCCAGGGTGTACCCCGCTCCTCGCACAGTGATTGCTGGACAACCCTCGTGACCCAAAAAGGAAGAAGCGGATAAAAGAAAATGGATGAATGGATGTTTTTAAATGGTAAATGGAGCTTACTTATATAGCGCCTTCCAGCCCCCTATGAGGGGCCCCGAAGTGCTTTACAGCACCAGCCATCCACCCATTCATACACACATTCATACACCGGTAGCTGTAGCCTGCCATGCAAGGCGCCAACCAGTCCTACCGGGAGCAACTCGGGGTTAAGTGTCTTGCCCAGGGACACAACAACACATGGTGTGGGAACTCGGGATTCGAACCTCCAACCTTCGGATCGGGGGACGACTACGCCACGGCCGCCCATTTATTGCATCAACAGTTCATTTTGATCTTGGATTTTTCATGAAAGAGTAAAAACAGAATTTAATGAAACTTACAGGTAAAAAAAAAGCACGTACTTCTACTGTAACTTTTAAAGCCAAACCACTTCAAGATGGACAAAAATGATGATATTACAGTTAATTTTTTACAAATAATGCACTAAAACTTGGTGTGGTATAGCTTAGAGTTTGGATGTGCATGTGGATGCAGTCCACCACCCGTGGACTGCATCCACATGATTTTATCTTTGATCTTAGTCAATATTATTATTGATTTTATTTGATTTTACCACTTGTTTTATTTTGATCTTTGCTTTGTTACACTTTGTAGCACTTTGAGATTTTTATTAATGAAAAGTGCATTATAAATTGAATTCATTATTACCTGTATTATTATTAGAGTGATTCACTACATGTATAGGCTGACATCGTGTGATGTTGCATGCTACTGCAGATACGGTAATCGTTTCTCAACATAAAATCATTATAGTGCTATAATGAACGGTGGCGGGCGATATTTATTCAATAAATGTCAGGCTTTTAGATTAGTCCTTGTTTTCATCTGCTGAAAATTTAACACACTTTTAAAGAAAAGACGTGACATGCTAGTTCATGCCAGGGCTGTTCTTGTTTTTTTTCCTTGGAATATGTTCTCAGTTATTACCACAGCTGGTTTAAGGAATACCTTTAGTAAACAAAGGAAGTGAGAAAAAGTACATCATCCTAACCTGACAGAAACACGAGCCGTCCAACTCAAACACATCTGCACTGAAGGCACACGCAGAAATCGCTGTTTATGCAGGTCATAGTAACACCTGAATTATACAAATATCTTCAATATCTACAATCTGTGATGTTATTCATGTCGAGTCACAAACGGATAACCCCTGTTTCTCAGGTGCATGCAGGATCTGCAGAGGGGCTGTGAATGGGATACACATAATTTATGCATTAGAACAAGTCCTCTGCATTTTCCATTACAGCTAATAAAGGGATCAAATATTTCCATCCAGTGATGGATGAACTGGCGCATACCTCACTGTCAGTTCATTTTTTAAGCAAACCCACTGTTCTCTGGGTAAATAAGGACGCATGTGTTCACCGCTGACTGCTAACCACCTGCACCATTTTTGCTTCACGCAAAACGCCCATAATATTATCAATTTGATTTATGGTGGCCTTGATAAGAGTGAGATTCGGTGTCAGTTCATCCAGCAACAGCAGTCTGAAGCTTCCCTTCAGTGTTTAGCTGTTTACACAGCCTGTTGAGCAATTTGAAGAAAGGTATAACAAACAATCAAACTTTAAAATGATTAGCATTCCTTTAAGTCAATGGTTCCGAACACTTGTCCTTGAGGAACACCACCCATGCAATTTAAGTTGTTCCCCAGCTTTGACACATCTGATTTAAACGAATGGGTGATTAGCAGAACACAAGGAAGTAATTGAATTAAATCACTGAATCAGGTGTGTTGGAGCAAGAAAACAACTAAAACAGACAGGATGGTGTTCCTCAAGGACCTAGGTTAGGAGCCACTGCTTTAAGGAATACATGTTGTCCACCATTTTTTATTTTTTTATTTTGCTCAGACCTTGTAAATGATGTCATACACAGTTTCATCCTGTTGAGCAATTTGTAGAAAGGTAAAACAAAAACACAAACTATAAAATGACTTAGCATTCCTTTAAGTCAATGTGCTCGAACACTTGTCCTTGAGGAACACCACCCATGCAAGTTTAAGTCGTTTCCCAGCTTTGACACATCTGATTTAAATTAATGGGTGATTAGCAGAACATGAAGTAATTAAATGAAATCACTGAATCAGGTGTGTTGGAGCAAGAAAACAACTAAAACTGACAGGATGGTGTTCCTCAAGGACCTAGGTTAGGAACCTCTGCTTTAAGGAATACATGTTGTCCACCATTTTTTTTATTTT
Organism: Garcialebias charrua; assembly: GCA_038048925.1. Lineage (NCBI taxonomy): Eukaryota > Metazoa > Chordata > Actinopteri > Cyprinodontiformes > Rivulidae > Garcialebias > Garcialebias charrua. The sequence continues at coordinate 40,027 of JBBPBX010001832.1, read as the reverse complement.
TTTTATTTTGCTCAGACCTTGTAAATGATGTCATACACAGGTTCATCCAAATCCATTCAGTGGTTCATTTGATTGTTTTACTAATAGACAGACACATGCAAAAAGAAAGTCTTTGAGTAGTTTGTAATAAAATGAAAGACTATGTTAGGCACCACTGTTCGCCTGAACTGTGGGATACTTTGTGTGTCTTCATGTCTGCAGAGTTTACCTGCTGCCTGCGACATCACCCCCTCTATGGTCTTGGTATTCCAGCTCATCAGCCGGCACAGCGGCCACATTAACTCTGTTTTAGCCTGGGGAGTATTTCCTCTGTGTGGGCCGAGCCTCCGCCCGGTGCAGGGCAGGTTAGTTTGTTAAATACCTTCTATACAATGTTTTTTTTTTTATTGGAATGGGCAAAAACAGACGGAAGACCAAGGAAAAGTATCTTAGCTTGTGACAGTACATCACAACAAATGTTTCCAACAAACTGAGAGGGGGAAAAAAAGTTTTATTTACATTAACTTCTAGTTCAACCATCAAGTGTGTGGATGCACGGTGATCACAACCAGTCTGTCTCACTGACCCAGGTTCAGGACTCCACTGCTCAGGGGGGAGCCCAGCCCACAACTGGACCAGTTTCAAAAGATTGAAGCCCTCATCTCCTCCGATCTGGACCATTGGCTGTGCAACCTGTATTTTCAGGTGCGTGCTTGATTATTGCACAAAAGTGAAAGGGCAATGATGTTTTTGTTTGTGTGTGTGTTTCTAATTTTAGCAAGAAATACCATGAACAACTGGACAATTTTTTTATGAACTGTTTAATACGTATCAGGTTGGCATCTATAGCTGATTAACTTTTGGAGTAAATCAAATTCTAAATGGCTGCCAAAGCAAAGCAGTCTAAGCTAACATTAAATGGCTACAGCTCAGCCAATTTTAAAGTACCGTATTTTCCGAAATATAGGTTGCAGCTTTTTATCATTTTTGCATGCCCTGTAACCTATATTCAGGTGCGACCTATTTATGGCTTTTTATAAAATAAGCTGTATTGTAATCATTTATTAACAAAAATTAAACTGAGACACACTCTTACAATAATGTCAGCTAACAAATATATATTTTTTAGGTGTTTATCCTGCTAAAATTATTCATTTATTAAAGAAAAGTTCAGCTCAGACACATATTTGCTATAATTTTTATCAAACAAATAATTGTTTTTAAGTGTTAATCTTCTTAAAAGCCTTGCTGTGCGCTCCTGTGGCAGACATTTGCAGCAGAGCTAAACACGGTCCACATTTTGACGTAGGTGCGACCTATATTCAGGTGCGACCTATATATGGATTTTTTTTCCAATTCTTTGGCAATAATTGGACAATGCGACCTATATTCGGGTGCGATCTACATTCCAGAAAATACGGTATATGGTGATTGTAGCTAAACCTGATCGCCCACTTATGTTCTCATACAAGATCTGTTTGATTGGCATTGCAGTCCAACCTGTTTGTCATTTAGCAAAATATTTCAAGAACCCCTGGATGGATTTTAATGAAACATTCAAGAAATAATAATCGGATGCCCCTCGAAAAATTACTGTTTGAAGCCAATCAATTTCAAGATGGCTGCCCCACCTGACTGACCTAAAATAAACCAAAATTTAACAGATATTGTGCTAAAAGTTGATGTGGTTGTACCTGCAAGTCCAAATACTACACACAGGATATCTGTATAAAACTTTAGCATTAACTACTGTTCGTTTGTTAGCAAAATATCCTATGAAAGATGTATTGAACTTTATTGAAACCTTCAAAAAAGTATAATTAGCTAATTGACGACAGCAAAAAACAGCTGTAACGCAGTAAATTTGACATGTTTTGATTTAGATCTGGGCTATTCAACTAAATGGCTCAGGGGGCCACAGTTACTGAAAGCCAAGAGCTCAGGGGCCGGACATGCAGCAGTCGTTGTCATTACTTTTGTTTGTTTTATGGTTTAAAGACTAGTTTTATTAAAAATTAACCCTTTGGTGGGCTGAACTGAGCTCCCCCTTAGGTCTGATTTGGCCCTTGGGCCATCAGTTGAATAGCCCTGATTTAGTTCAACTGAAGCAGTTTCTGAAAGAGAACCAGTTTATGAGACATTTATAACTCCAATTCCAAAAAATTTTTTCATTTAATTTAAAATACAAAAAAAAAAAATTACAATAAAACAAATAATACACAAATCAAAATGAAAGATAGCAGAAGAAGAATAAATCTTATGAAGTCTGCTCCTTTTATCCTCAAAATATTTTTAAACAAAATATAATATACAATAAAAGCAATACTAAAAAGAAAAATACATAAACTCAAACAGCAGTTTATTTAGATTCAATTATACTTGATCATATACCTTCAAAAAACTAGCTTTAATCTTTCTCTTAAATATATACAGAGATCTAACATTTTTAAGGTCATCCTCCAAACCATTCCATAATATAACCTGAATTAAAGTACACCTTTCCTTCAAGCAAGTTCGAAACCATGGCTTCACAAACATTTATATCCCCTTTAAAAAATAACAACTCTAAAAAAAAAAAAACTCTCTTTTAACAAATTTAGTTTGAAATTTGGAAGGTAATGCGTTTTTGTGGCCCTTATACATAAATATATAACTAACACTTTATAATGATGTTGTTTTGATCAGTTTTTTTTTTTAGTTCTGTTTGATGAATTGTTTTAACACTGTAAGGTTTTATTCTTCTTAAACTGGATTTTAAGCTGTTTATTTTTTTTTTATGTTGCTAAATGCAATGTTGCTAGATGCAAGATGGCCGCGCTCAGTGCAGCCGCAGCTTCACGAGTTCCCGGATCATCTCTAGTTTTTAGTAATTTTAAAAGTGTTTTTGTACCTGACTCTGCGCGTGTTTTGCGGGTGAATTACAGCCGAACTGATCTGTTAAGAATTGGAGCGGATTTACCACAGGGCACAGCTGAAATCAGCAACGAACTCAAATCAGAACTCGGAAGATTGGACCTGCTAAAAACGTCCTTCTGGAAGCAGATGCACTCCAGGGGAAAGAAAAGAAAGCGATGCTCACGAGGAAAGAAGCGGGGTTGTCGTGCAGGAATTATGACGAGAATGCGGAAAGACGCTAAAACCGGTAAACCCCCGATGCCGGCTCTTTTCCTGTCTAACGTTCGCTCACTCGACAACAAGATGGATCTACTTCGTTTGAGGGTAACCACGTCGGAGGAGATGAGAAGATGCTCCGTGCTTTGTCTTACGGAAACGTGGATTTCTGAGGAGACTCCAGACTCTGTTTACGAGCTGGACGACCGGCTCTTCTTCAGAACAGACCGGTGCTTCGAGACTACGGGGAAAACGCGAGGTGGTGGTGTTTGTATTTACGTACACAAAGATTGGTGCACGAACTGTGCTGTGATAAAAAGAGCTTGTTCAGCTGCCGTGGAGTTGATCACAATAAGATGTAGGCCGCATTATATGCCACGTGACTATTCAGTGATCGTAATCAGCGTTATTTACATAGCACCCGATGCTAATGCTAATGACGCCCAGAGAGAGATTCATGACTTGCTCACCTCGCTGCAGTGTAAATATCCTGAGGGGCTTTTCATTGTCTGCGGGGACGTCAATCACGTGGATCTCCAGGTGTCCCTCCCAGCCTTCAATAAGAACGTCTTCGCAGCCACGAGAGGAGATAAAACGCTCGACCAAGTCTTCACAAATGTAAAGGGGGCATACACGGCGAAGACACGCCCAGCGCTCGGATCTTCAGACCACGACTCTCTGATTCTGGCCCCAAGAGAACTCCCTCCACTCAGGCGCCGGAAGCCGGAACAAAGAGAAATAACAATCTGGCCTCAAGATAGTTCCCCCATGTTGAGAGACTGTTTTGAGAGGACAAACTGGTCTGTTTTCAGAGAAGCAGCCACTGATGGTAGTTCAGTGGACATGGAATTGTACGCTTCCTCAGTCCTGGGTTACATCAGTACATGCTCTGAAAATGTATCCATAAAAAAATATGTGAAATCCTACCCGAACCGGAAACCCTGGTTAAATAAAGAAGTTCACGCCTTGCTAGCAGCCAGAGACACTGCATTCAAGTCAGGAGATAAAGTGGAACTGAGAAAGAGCAGGAATGAACTGAAGGATGGCATTAAGAAGGCCAAGGCCACGTATGCACAGAGGATCGAGGGACAGTTCACCTCACAAGACCCACGGAGCATGTGGAAGGGTATTAAATGCATAACAGACTACAAAGGCAAAAACAAACAATGCCCCAGGGACCCATCTCTGCCTGATGCCCTCAATAAGTTTTATGCACGTTTTGATGATCCAAACAGACCTGCTAGCACCAGACTCACCTCATCACCAGATGAAGAGCATCTCAGGGTGTCCGCAGCAGAAGTGAGAGGCAGTCTCAGAAAGATTAATCCTCATAAAGCAACCGGACCAGACAACATCCCAGGGAAAGTTCTGAAGGAATGTGCGGACCAGCTCTGTGAGGTGCTGGCTGACATCTTCACCACCTCACTTGCACTGGAGTCAGTTCCCACCTGCCTGAAGACCGCGACCATCATCCCAGTCCCAAAGAGCTCCACAGTGACTGGTCTGAATGACTATAGACCAGTGGCCCTCACCCCGATAGTCGCTAAATGTTTTGAGAAACTGGTCATGTCCCACATCAAGACAACCGTCAACATCAACGAGGACCCTCATCAATACGCATACCGTGAGAACCGATCAACAGAGGACGCCATTTCTTCCGTGGTCCACACTGCTCTCACCCACCTGGATCAGAAGGACTCATACGTGCGTCTGCTCTTTGTGGACTTCACATCTGCCTTCAACACCATGATCCCCCAAACTCTGATAGACAAACTATCTACACTTGGACTAAGCCCCTCTATTTGTAACTGGATACTAGACTTCTTAACAGACAGACCACAGTCCGTGAAGATCCACAACTTCTCCTCCTCCACCATAACCCTCAGCACTGGCTCTCCTCAGGGATGTGTGCTGAGCCCCCTTCTGTTCACTCTGCTCACATATGATTGTACAGCCACACTTCCAGGCTGTCATATTGTTAAGTTTGCAGATGATACAGCGGTGGTGGGATGCATCACAAACAATGATGAGTCCAGCTACAGACAGGAGGTGGAACACCTGGAGAGCTGGTGCAAAGAGAATAATCTTCACATGAATGTGAAGAAGACAAAGGAGATGATTGTGGACTTCAGAAGGAACAAACACACCCATGCCCCACTGATAATAGGTGGGTCTGCAGTGGAAGTGGTCTCCAGCTACAAATACCTGGGTGTACACATGAATGATAACCTCAGCTGGAGCAACAACACCACCAGCCTGATCAAGAAAGGTCATCAGAGACTCTACTTCCTCAGACGGCTGAGACGAGCCGGTCTGAGCAGCCCAGTTCTCACCTCGTTCTACAGGTGTGCAGTGGAGAGCATCGTGTGCTCCAGCATCAACGTGTGGCATGGAGGCTGCACAGTTGAAGAAAGAAAAGCTCTGCAGAGAGTGGTGAAGGCTGCACAGAAGTCTGTTGGAGTCAGTCTCCCCACCATCACAGACATTTACACCTCTAGATGCAGGAAAAGAGCCACCTGTATCATGAAAGACCTCACTCATCCAGCACACTCACTCTTTGCCCCACTCCCCTCAGGACGGAGGTTGAGGAGCATCAAGTGTAGAACCACTAGACTGAGGAACAGCTTCTACCCTGAGGCTGTTAGACTCATGAATAAATAAAAATAAAATTAAAATAAACACTGCAAAATATCACATCATGGTGATGCTGATATGTTTTCTTGTTGCTGTGTTCATCTGTGACCATCTGTGACCATCTGCTCATACAAACTCATGTTCGTGCTGCTGTTTATTCCCACTATATTAGGCTTAGTGTATTACTAGTTGATGTTTTTCTTAGTTAGTTCTCGATGTTATTACTGTTTTTCTCTTTCATTTGTTGTTGGATGTAACTGGGACCTCGTGTACATAATCTCGTTTTCATCTCATGTACCACATGCGGTGCAAATGACAATAAAGACTCTCTGACTCTGACTCTGACTCTCTAAATGCCCATCTACAGACGGCATTGCCAATTAGCTCAGGCTATAAACGTTGCAGTGTACTGTAGGGCCGAACGATTGTGAAAATAATCTAATTGCAATTTTTTTTAGCTCAATATTGCGATTTATTATGCAATTATTTTTCAATGTCTCATATTTTCAACGAACACAAGCAATAAATCATCTGGTTCAGTTGTTTTCAGGGCCACTGAAACTCTGTTTCTGCATTTTTGGTATAGCTCTAGGATAGGAACTTGGCTCAAATGTGTGCACGAGGGCGTTCTGTACCGCTTATCCACTGTGTTTACCAAAGCTGTAAACCCAGGCTTGGTCACTATATGAATGGGCATCATGTCTTTCACTATGAAATCCATTACTGCTCGAGTTATTTCCGCATGCCGTTTTGAATGATGCCCATACAGAGTAATACCTTCAAACAGTTCGGTCAGTGATCCCCGTCATCTGCTACTTTGCTTACTTGAAGTTGAAGCACTGGTCGTTGGTATTCTAGCCATGCAACTATCATAAATGGCTTTCTTTGTGTGTTTTTTTTAAAGTGTTGATAAGGATTTGTGGTGTTACCTCGAGAGGTAGCAACAGCTGCAAGGCAGGTCCTGCATAATACAAGTTGTTGTGCAGCGTCTTCTTTTTTAATAGCCAAAATAATTCCAAACAACGGACGTGCTGCTCCTCGTTGGTACCAAACTTACAGATGTGTCATCTTCTGTTGAGCCTGACGCCATAGTGCAACTGGTTAAAATGCAATGTTGACTTCTTCCACTCCCTGCTCTGCTTTGCTCCGCTCACTCGCAAGTCACGTGACCAGATCACGTGACCAGTCAAATCGCAGCCGTTGCGATTAGAGAATCACGTTTTATCACATTGCGATATTATCGCAAATGCAATTAATTGTTCAGCCCTTGTGTACATTATGTGTTAATGCTTTACACTTAACCTATATACTGTACTTTGTAAATTAACTATAAATACATTTTAAAAAATCATCATATTTTATTTGCTGAGAGATATTTAAGTGACGTTCATGCCAAAATGCATCAACCAAAACAGCTACAACTCCATCACTTAATACCATAAAATGTATTCAGTTTAAAATTCCTGGATAAAAGTGAGTGATATGCATTGCTTCGAGTAATGCTCAGTTTTTAATCCTGCAATTAGACACCATCCCTGTGTGTGTCTATGTAGAGCTTTGTTTTTCTTCAAGACTCTTTATTAATTCCAGGTATTTCTGTTATAGACGTTTAACTAAATGCACAGCAGTAATTTTCCGCTCCGTGTCTCCCGCTCCTTTTATTGTGGAGGTTTGAAAGGCAGGATGAGGTTAGATATTTGGATTTTCTATGATAAAAAAAAAAACATTTACAGAGAAAGTGAAAACTGTCCCCAGAGAGAAAAAGCAAAAACACATCTTTACCCAATAATTCCAGATGCTTCTGAGCTGATGCATTGATTAGATTAGTAAACATCTTAATTGAATTAAAATCCAGAACAATGCTTGCTGTCTTTTTCCTTTTGCCTCTCTGTCCCTCTGACTGGAACATGCTGCATGGATTACTCTATCGTCACAATTGTCAGCAGTTGCTTTGATACTCAGGTTTTTTAGTTTTGTTTTTGTCTTTGCTGATGCACGAAGCAACGTATGCAAAATGTTTCTGTATAGATCTGCATATGAGGCCTTTTATAGCTTATGATGAAAATAATTAATAATTTGCCTTGTCTGAATTTTGATAACACAACTCTAAGGGAGTTACATTTGTGTTGTTTTCCAGGGCAGTCCAGAGTCCTTCAATATAAACTAAAACACAAATTTAATTTGCTGGAAAAATAAAATACAGGTAGTCCCCGACTTACGACGGCGTTCCGTTCCTGTGCGGCGTCTTAAAGCGAATTTCGACGTAAGTCAGAACATACGTAAATACTTCACCTTATACGTACAGTACTGTATTTTACCAAGCACTTAGCCTATCCTAACACAGTACCCTACATAATTATCAAAAAACACATACATTTGGGAGCCATAATGAAGGAAAAAAAAGTTAATTTCCTACTGGGATGCTGTGGTGAAGCCGTCCGTCCCTCCTCCGTATTCTGTATTGCATTTACGACGTAAAACCATCATCTAGCTCGGTCCATCTGCCGTATTCCGTTCCGTTTACGACGTAAAACAGGGTTCACAGTACAGTTTTGTTTTGTTTTTTGAATGTCCAGAGGACCAGACTTAGCCTTTTTAGAGAGTAATGTGTAGCATTCCTCCGCAGCTACATTAAAAACGTAAAACCGGAAACCAGAAACTGCGTAACTCGGCTCTTCAAAATAAATTTTCAAAATACAGGTTGTCCTCGATTTACGGCGCCCTCGACTTACGGCAATTCTGTGTTACGAACGCATCTTATTAATAAAAATATGAAATAAAAATAAAAACTTTTTTTTTTTTTGGTTTAACTGTTCTTGATTTTTCATGTGTACAACCCTTTGTTGCAGCTGTGGTTGATTTAAATGGTTTTATAAATAAAGTATTATTAGTATTATTACATAATTTTTTATTTTTAAGCCGATTTACAAAGTTTCCGCCAGTTTTCGGCAGTCCGTTTTTGGCAGTCCGTTTTCGGCAGTCAGTTTTCGGCAGTGGCCGCCAGTTTAGCCAGTTAGCTCCAGCCTCGACCGCAGGCTTCGGACGGACCGTGTCCGACCAGAGGTTCCTGCGCTCGGATACACGAGCTGGAGCTGAACAACAGTTTTGCAGAGGGACGCATGGACGAAGGAAATGACGCGGTGGACCGCGTGAAGCAGCAGACAGCGATCTGGACCGGAGGAGCAACGAGCTAACATTCTAACTAGCCTTGCTGTAGGATGGGCGCGGGTGGGGTGGATGGTGTCACCAGGGAAACAGAGCCGACAGGCGGCAGAGAGGCCAGCTGCGGCCGGGAGCTCGCCTTGAGTCCGACTGGCAGCCTAAGATGTTGGATGGACACCGAGCTAATGTGCTAAAACGCGGACAAACAGCTGCATCAGCCTTGGAGGGGCTAACGCTAACGGGCGCAGCTAATGGCGGTGCTAACATGCTAACGTGGCACAGCTTGTTTTGGATGGACACCGCAGAGAAATGGCTCTCAGTAAGTTATTAACTCTTTTTCCCTTCATGATGGCTCCAAATGTATGGAGGTAACAAGCTACCAGTCCTTCCTGTAAACAGTTTGGACCGCGTCGAGCAGCACAAAGCTGCGGAGCTCGGACGTGCAACGAGCTAACATGCAAAAAGACGGAGACAGGCTTGACCAGCTCACAGTAGGAAATATTTTTTTTACTGTACTGTATTTTGTCTCTAAATGGAGAGTATGTGTTTTGTGATAATTATGTAGGGTACTGTGTTAGGATAGGCGAAGTGCTTGGTAACTTGGTAACTGTACATCACCGTACATGTACGTGTATAAGTGGCGGCTCGTGTGTTTCCAACTTACGGCAATTTCGTGTTACGAACGGCCGCAGGAACGGAACTTGTTCGTAAGTCGGAGACCACCTGTATTATTACTTATTTATTTTTTGATGGGAGATGCGTCGTAACCGCGAAACGTCGTAACTCAAGAATGTCGTAAGTCGAGGACTACCTGTACATGCTAATGTTTGCTGGACTCAAAGTGGTTTGTTGTGTTTCAGGTGAAAAGGCTCCCGCCTGGAACATCTTCAGGGCCTGATCTCTTTTCTGGACCATCCGTATCCTCCTCTAACCCTCCTATGACTAAATCTGAGGTTACCCAGCCGCCACACCAGACTCGCCCCCCGTCACAGACACAGCTCTGTCCTCGGCCCATTCCGCTCCTGCACGCAGGCGAACCCACGGCGGGGCATTCTCACCAGGGTTCACCTGTTCACCTGTCAGCTCACTCCGCCTGTTCTTCTTCATCTCTGCCAGGTAGGAGTTAAAACCTCCAAAATGGAGGCGAAATGTCACCCTAATGTCAGCAAATGAAGGGAGAGAAGAACGTGAGACTGAATGTGCGTGAGGGTGAATTTATATAAAGATAGAGCAAAGTTTGCAGAATAAATATTACATTAACAAAGGATTTCCTCCCTTTTTTACATTATCTTCCAAAATAAGAGATTCACTGCACAGTTACCTTAGCAAGACCTGAACAGATAGCACTGATGCTGAATGCACATTTAGGGCCCACGAGCTAAACAAACTGTTTAAATCAACTTAGTAGAAAATGCAGCATGCCACAAAATTCAAATTTATAAAAGATGTCCAACAAAGTTATATCAGGTCATCTGGATGGTTTCTTTTTTATTTTATTTTAGATGTTTCATCCTTCATCCAAAGGACTTCATCAGTCTGAGGAGCAACAAGTAAACTGAGTCCCACAAGCAGCACACTCACATAGTGGGCCAACCAGTTTGATGGTTATCACCAGCAATATGGTAATGATGAAGGACAAAACATCTCAACAAAAAAATTAATTGTCCAGATGACCTGTGTAGTGGAACACCTTGGTCTCTGAAAACTCTCGGTGGTACACCTAGTTTCTCTGTACACTCTCAGTGAGACACTTTTCTTGAAACCTTCAAGACAAAGACAGTGGACACTGTTTATTCCATTAATTTGAATCAAAGACACAAATTAAATCACCAAGAGACTTTCTAATTTGTTCTAGTTCAAATATATCAAAAGAATAACCTTGTGTTTATTGCATTGATCGTTGTTATTGTTCAATATTTTGATAATCAAAGACTCTGTCCAAGTCAAGGATATGTCAAAATGAACTTTTAGTATTTGTTTAGAAGTTGACAGTTAATCAAGTTTAATCATTAAACTGGCATATGTATTCTGCTCCCGTCTAAACATTTTCTCTGAACAACCATCTCCTCTTCTGACTTATAATAACCCCCTTGACCTTCCACTAAACTACTCCTACTTCCTGGTTAAATTATAGGAATCTGATAAATCAATCAATGTACATGTTATAATGTAAATTTATGATTAGTTAATAAATGATTCCATCTCCTGGTGGGTCAACTATAATTAACGTTTTATGGTCACTGATATCATCTGGTCACAACATTTATTGTTTAATCCGAAAAAGAAGAGAACCCGTGATGTAATTAAGTAAGTTGGTAACAGGTAACTCTGTCTACATTCTTACATTCTGGTGGACGGTACGGTTCAGTAATTCTGACAGAACCTGTCTTCCTACACCTGACTTTACGTTATTTGATTTTTCACCTACCATACCATACCATTTTATTTATAGAGCACTTAAAACAGTGACAAGGCCAAACAAAGTGCTGGATTATTGAGCATGAACTTTGTTGTTTTGAACCACTTTTGCTATGACTGCTTCAGAGGGGTAGACGGGGGAGGGGTCCCAGAAACCATCTTCTGCCTGTGGGACTGTGCTTCTCAAACTGATGAAGTCTTTTGGATGAAGGATGAAACGACTCAACAAAAGAAAAGAAACCGTCCAGATGACCTGTCTGAACTTTGTTGGATATATTTTACCTGTATAACTGAGCATGGATTTTATATAAAAGTTACTTTAAATTAAAACGCACAAATCAACGAGCATGTTTTTATTGTCCATCAGTTTGTTTGGCTGATTTGTTCGTGTTTTTTTTTCTTTTCAAGCAAAAATGCTATTTCTCTTTAAAGATTTGCTCTTGTTTTTTGTTTGTTTGCTACTCTTTACACCTAGATTTGGCAATAAAATCAAGTGTGGTACTCCTGCGAAGTGTTAGTAGACGCTGTGATAAACTATAGAGTCAGAGTCAGAGATTCTTTATTGTCGTTCGCACCACATGTGGTACATGTGATGGAATGAGATTATGTTCACAGAGTCCCAGTTACATCCAACAATAAAATGTAAAAAAAAAAAAGGAATAGAAATAGAAAATAGACTGCTCTGCAATGACATCACATCCTGTGTGTGCTCAGTCTAATGTGTTGGAAGACCAGAACACCAAGAGCGATACCGGTAAACCGTTGCACAGTTTTTAGCTGCTCAGGCTTACAGCGATAAGAAACCACACTTCAGAGTCTCTCTGTGATGAACTAAAGGAAACAAACACAGACAGCGGTGACGAACAAATCTTGGTTGGAAAAACCTGTCAACAACAAGTCTCAGTCACTTTAGGGATGGTTTGGATCTTTATGTTGGCAGTACATTTTATGAAAAACCATATGGATTTTTTTTTTTCAATAACAGGAATTATTGAAAACCGTGAAATAGTTTATCCCATGTGACCGATACTTGTTTATATGGACTTCAATGGGCATGAGAAATGGTGTCACAAACCGTGTTTCCATCAAGGTTTCTTGATGCGCATTTTGAAGTATCGCATCAGAAAAGGTGAATGGAAATGGCACGATTCGAATTAACTTCCTCTAATTCGCAAAAAAGTTGATACGCTCGCTTGAGGTGGTTTTTGGGTTTTTCGAATCAGAGCTGATGCGCAAAACGAGAGATGGAAACAGATTTGCCGACTGTTCTGACGTAGCGAACATTCACGTCATGTGACTGATCAGCTGTTTCCGCTGTAACATCGCTAAAACTAGTTGGCATGACAGAATAAATACAACTTGCCCGATAGCAACACATACCTGAAATATTCTCTCCATTTTTTTTAATTAAATTTATTCATTTTAAAATACAACACACACAAAAAAATAATCACAATTGTGACAATACAATATCAAGAAATAAAATGAAGGGTGGCAGAATGAAGAGAAAATCTTGTGATATCTGCCCCCATTTTTCAAACAGTTAGTTCAAACAGACAAAGTAAAATCATCAAACAAGTAACAGAATAGAAAATAAATCATAATTATCAAATTACAAAATGACACGCAAAAAACTAATTCATATATATTTCTGTAATAATTTGGTTTTGATTAATTTCTTAAATGTAAATAATGAAGTGGCATTTTTAATTTCAGTATCCAAATAATTCCACAAACCAATTCCCTGAATGGAGCTTGACCGACCCCTCGAACTTGTTCTGTATTTAGGTTTAACAAAAATGTTGTGTCTCCCTTTAAATTATAACAGCTTTGACGTTTAACAAAAAGTATTTGGATATTACATGGTAATTCTTGTTCATGGGCTCTATACATGACTGACAAAATACAGTATTATAATCCACCAAGTCACTGAATTTTAGCAACTTCTTGCCGAGATGTGTGGTTCGGTTCCTGTTTTCAACCGCTACTTCCTGTTTACTGTAGACGTGCGTAACGCTGACGTCTGACGTAATGCCGCTTTTGCGTGGCCTGGTGGATTCGCTTCACGCCAGTTGATGGAAACACTTCTGATTCGCATTGATTTTTATTTACATTTTTGCGAATTTTCAAAAATTCGCTCAAAATTTGATTTGAAAATAGATGGAAACACAGCTATGGTCATAGTCATCCACTATGGGTGATCAACAAACAAAAGATGACGTGACGAAAAAGATGAAATAGGCTCACTTCATCCATAGTTGACACAAAACTTTGGCTGTTTTAACTACAGCTACCGTAAAAACCGGTGTATAATACGCTGTATTTTTGCTCATTTGAATGTCCAGCGTATTAAACACCGAAGCGTATTATTTATGGATTTTTTCCCATATTTTTAGACCCATTTTTCGCTCTGATTCTTCGTTTTTCATTTTTGGCAAAAATGGTGCAGTACCAGTTTCGGCCGCTATACGGGCGCTGTAGGCAGCAGCCAGCAGAGGACTCAGAGAGCGAAGAGGAAGAGGGGCCACTTCCAGAAGTTTCTACTTGCATGTGTCCGAAAACAGCCTCCTCTGGTCGGACTGACTCTGTCGCTGCCCGCCCCTTGCTCTGGATGTAGCTGCTATTAGCTGTGAGGTTCGCTGTTTTTGTTTGCAAGATACCACTCATAAACCACACCGCGGATTTTTAAATCCAGCTGATTTCACATTTGGTTCAGCTCAGGAGCCCGTCTGCTATAGTCAGGTAAGAAATATATTTTTTAAGCGTTTATTTAGCTAAATTTAAAGAAACAAAGCGTCCGGTCCGAGCCGCCTGCCTAAAATTCGGCGAACTTTTTTTTTTATCCAGCTGATTTGAACATTTCGTTAAGCTCAGAAGCACGTCTGCTATGAAGTCAGCTAAGAAATATATTTTTTCTCGCAAAGAAATAATTGTTTTACCGTGTTTCCTTGTGAAGATCTTCGTACTCGCTTGCTTCTGTCGCCGCCATCTTGATTAGGGCAAATGAGGCGCTGACGCGTCGCGTGGTGATGACGCGTATTAAACACCGAAGCGTATTGTTTACGTTTTTTTCTTGTTTATTGTTAGTAATTGGACAAAGCGTATTTTACAACGGCGAATACGGTAATTTTTATTTTAGTTTTCAGCTACTTTTCCAACTTTATAACCCTGGTTAAAGTCTCCATATATGAGCCATATTGGTATTCATGTAAGACAAATATCACTGGTTAGTATCTTTATCGATACTCTCCATTTCCCCCCTTTTCCTTTCTTTCATTCCTGCACAGCTCATCTTTATTTAACAGTTCTGAAAAGTTTCTGGGGTGCTCTGCTTTAAACATCACACAGGCTTTTTAATTACAAATGAGTTGTGACAGGTCTGTTGGGTAGCACCCTGGCCCATTTTAAACGTGATGCCGGCTGACAGCTTGGCAGTGTTCTCCCAGCGCTGAAACATGTGGAAGAAATTGGTCTTTTACATTTCACAGCTTGTCGCTTCCTCCGCTAGCTGACCTGTGACCCCCCACAGAGATTCTAACGCCCACAAGGGAAGTGTCCCCATCGAACCGGCTGCCTTTCCAAAGACGCAGGAGAGGGAGAAAACAGACTTTCTATGGGCGGTGGGGGAACTTTTACCTCGCAAGCTCTCGCACATGCACAAGCATGAAGGGAAACGAACAGCCAGGTGAGGAGGTTGCTTAGGAAGTGAACCTGATCCGCGAGTGAAAGTAACGGATCAAAAGGTGTCCAGAACAACACCTCGTCTGCACCATTCTTTAAGCCGACCTGACGTCCAGGCCTCGTTTGCATACAGATCAGTTCGTGTTGCATTACCTCTGGAGTGAATTACGGCAGTCAGATGGAGGGATACGTCAAGGCTGAAGGGCGCGATTGGACGGACAACTTTAACTTAGCCAAAAATGGAAATCCAATTCAGGATGGAAAAGAGGAATGACTTTATCCTCCCTTCTTAAACTGTGGAGTCCCGGGAAGTTTCCTCCCTCTTTCTCGCCTCTACGTTTCGAGCCGTGCTCTCTAGATTTTACTCATTTGTCTCCAAGTCAGTGCACGGGGACCGCCTGTCACCGATACAAAACACGAAGCAAGAGTTTGACAGCGAGACAGGACGTCAGCGTTCCTGAGGGCTTAAAATAATTAATCCTCATTAAAAAAAAAAAAAAAAAAAGTTTTACAGAACAATCAAAGATAATACCTCTGACAAGTTGTAATGGGAGATTTAAAGGACGACTGTGAAAGCTGTTTTGTGTAAATGTATAAATCTGTGATTGAGATGAATTATGATAATAATCTGATTTACCTCAGATGCTTTGTCTAAGCATAATGAAGTGTATTTGGCTTCTGATTAGCTCGAGGCGCTTTGGGTTTAGTGACCTTTCACATTAGCTGAATGATCCAGTTACACTGGGTTTGTTTGAACCCAAATGACTAATTAGATCAGTGTCTTGTTTCTTGATCGCCCGTAGTGGATGACTATGAGCACGCAAATGAAACTGTATCGCCATTTCATTGTTTTTTTTAAATAGTTTTTTTTTTTAAACAATTTTATTTTAGTGCTTATACCCTTGAGCTCAGAAGAAAATGTCTTGGTTGGAGCGCTGCCCTGCACTTTCAGGAATCTCTCCCCTCCAGGTCGCGCCCAGTTGTCTGATGTTCCAACCACAGCGTTGCATCAAACCTTATCTACGCATCGTGCTTTTTGATTTATTTATTGGACAGACACTAGGAAAAAGAAAGGAATTAGAAAGGATCTTTGATATTAAATATTTAGTATTTTTTGAAGCAAAATAATAAATAAAACTTTGTTTATTTACCTATTGCTAGGTGTGATACAACGGTATTGAGTCAAAGATTTGCAAAGAAAATCCATAGGTTTGCACCAACGATGCGAAAAGAATGATCCAATCAAAAGACAAATGCAAGAGCAAGAATTTTAAAATAGTTACCGTATTTTCCACCTGATAAGTCGCACCTTTCTATAAGTCGTTTTGTCCAATTATTGGCAATAAATTGGAAAAATCCACAAACATGTCTCACCTTTATTTAAGTCGCATCTATTATGCGTCACCGCTAAGCGACACATCAGCGCCTCGTTTGCCCTGCTGAAAATGGCGGCCACAGAAGCGAGCGAGCACGGAAGGACTTTACAAGATTAACACGGGTAAAAACTATTATTTGTTTGCTGAAAATTATAGCAAATATGTGTCTGATCTAGGGTTGGGCATAGTTTGAATTTGAGCGATTCCGGTTCCGATTCTTCGTTTCGATTCCGATTCTTTTCGATTCTCGATTCCGATTCTTTTATAGGTGGGATTAAAAAAAAGACATGTCAATTCAATTCAGTTCAGTTTATTTATACTGTATTGCTCCAAGTCACAAGTTGTCTCAGGGCACTGAACAGAAACAATCAAATATAAACATAAGAAGTTAACAGAAACTTTAATATAAAAATAATAAGTTAACAGAAACTGTAATATAAAAATAATGGTAACCCTATTTATCTGAGGAGACTACTTTGAGTTTAACTCCATGTTATAAAAGAGCAACAGTAGCTAGCCAGAGTTCTTTCAGGATGAAATAATTTGAACTTCTGTTTGAGCTCACTGATGGGCTAACCTGTTTCCACCACCAGCAGCAGGATCTTCAGACAGAACAGCTGGTGGGATGTCCTGGTATCTGCAGCCCTCTCTCCACTTGTTTCTTCATGGACATGAAGCTGTGGCACTATGTTCTGTGCCTTTTCTTCAGCAAAAAGCTCCTTCAGTGGAGACTTTCTGGACAGACTGCATGGAGGTTCCTAAACAAACAACAGATTCCTCAGTATTATCAGTAAAACTAGATTATTAAATCATTTTTAAGATTAAGAATGTGTACAATTATTAGCTCTGTTGTTATTGCCTAACTAACCTATTCAATAATTCTTCAAACTGTGACATTCACTCATAATGGAATGAAAGAGAACATAAACAGCAATTATATAATAATGAAATATAGACATTAAAACATTTTTAAAAGACACTGAGAACTTTAAACGGATTAAGAATGTTAATAAGTGTTGGATTTGCTTAACTATAGTAGTTACGTGTCTGAATGCAATGTAAGTGCAATCCATGGCAGGAGTTGAATCCACATCTGAAAAGTGATGCAACATTTTCACAACATATGCTATAACTGTTCTGTGTCTCTTCATTCAGTTACACTGATGTATTTACCTTGGGCACTGGTGAACACCGTGAAGCCATTTCAGGTCGTTTGTCTAAGAAAAAAATACGAGCTAACGTTAGCATCGTGTTTGTATTTGAGCTGACTTACCGCTTTAAGTGGAATATAACTCGTTAGCTGCCTTAATGTTGGTATGAGACGTAGTTTATAGTTTTCTTTACCTAATAGAGACGGAGAAGAGGTAGCGAAAATCCGGGGGAGTGTTTTGCAGACGGACCACTTTGTACTTCCGGTCGGACACAAAGCAAAAATAATCCAGTGGAGCGCGTCAAAGACGGGACACTATTTTACTTCTCCACCCTCCTTTGCATGATAGAAAATTATTGCAAGTGCTGCACTGACCTGACTGTCATTTTATTAAAGTTAAGCCACGCTTTCGACCGCGCCACGGATGCACACTTCCGGTGGATTCTTCTTCGTTGGTTTTCGGCGTCAAATTCTTCTTTGGTGTTGGCGGCTACTTTCGGTCGGCGTATTAGCATCGAACATAGGAGTCGCAAATTAATATTTTGAACGATTCCGGGAAAATAATACAGTTAGTCCCGGTTCCGAACGATTCTCGATGCCCAACCCTAGTCTGAGCTGAACTTTTCCTTAAAAAATGAACGCAATTGTCAAATCAGCTGGATTTAAAAAGTAGTTTTGCTACGTGCATGCGCACGGGTGGGACGGCTTTATTTCTTTAAAATTTAGCTAAATAAATGCTTAAAATATATATTTCTTAGCTGACATTATAGCACAAGTGTTTCTGAGCTTAACCGTTCCTTAATAAATTCACAAAATGGTCAAATCTGCTGGATTTAAATTGTTTCGCTTTGACGTCTTCCAAACGTTTCGCGCACGACACATTTACGTCTATAAAACATTGAATTTTATCTCAAATAACTCCAACAGCTAGCGGTTTGTAAATGAACACCAAATAATTACTTTCTGTAAGTTTCAAGAAATTCTGCCGTGTGGTTTATGAGCTATATTGCTAACAAACACTGAGCTAACAGTGAAGTAGCTAGTTCACACCTCCAGAGCAGGAGGCCGGGCTGTGACAGAGTGAATCCGACCAGAGGAGGCCTCCGCCGGACACATGAGGTGGGAACAGTCAGTGTACCCTAGCGGATAAAAGTGGTACTGCACCCCTAGCAGTCGATAGTGGTACTGCACCAGTTTTTGCCAAAATGAAAAACTGTCATATCTGAGCCAAAAATTGGTCTAAAAATATGGAAAAAAATCCATAAACAAGTCTCACCTCTCTATAAGTCGCAGGTCATGCAAATTAGGCAAAAAACTGTGACTTATAGTCCGGAAAATACGGTACAAACAAGCACATGTTATAACTCAGTCCGCTGCTGCCATTAAAATGCTGTGGATTAAAAGAAAAACACTCTCCTGAGTGAACCAACGCAGAATCTTTGCAGTATCGTAGCAACCTTAACATTGCATCCTGTTATGGACTCAGGGGCAATCTGTGAGTTGCTAACCTTCAATACTTCTGCACAATTCAACCAGTCATTGGGCAATTAGGGGGCTAGGTGTGCAAGAACTGGCATCTCGCTCCAGTTCCATCACTAGCGCGGTGATACAAGCACTACAGAGGGGCAGCCCCAAGGCTTTTATTTCTTTACTCAACCTGACTTTGTTTGTAAGCAACACTCTTATATTCCTACCCTTGAAAATATTTGTGCATATATGCAAGTTTCTGCATTGATATCTCTGCCTTTCGGTGTGTGGGTGCATTGACGCGGCGCTGGATGAGCATGTGCGCTGGCCTTAACGTAGCTCAGAGCACATGGGGGGATAACAAGGAGTTCATTGTTGGCCTTGGGTGCCCGGAGAGGCTGGAGTTGTGGCGGCTCCGGTGCTCTTGAGTTCACGGACGTAGCCCTTAGCTGTCAGAGCTGTCGATGCTGCCTCCGCACTGATTTTGGTTCCACAGCATCTGACCACCAGCAAGTGGGGCCTGCTGTAACGAGTGTGTGCGTTTGGTGGTATGAAAGCACGCAAATCCATGGGGGGAATCCAAGTCCATGGGTTTGGACAGTTGTTTTTGCTAACAGAGGCTGAGAGGTTTGTGCGTATGTAGCAGTGTGTGTGTATACGTGTGGAAAAGACGGTCATGTTAAGCGCTGGTCCGTCTCAGGTTATATGCACAAGGACACGCACGCGGTTGGCTTTAATTGACTATTTGCTTAAAGTTAAACAAAGAATTCTTGAAATGCGATCAAAGCATTGCTTCTGCGTGTCCGTTTAATACTTTAAACCTTTTAACAGTGCAAAAAATGTCCATATTAAACTAAAGAATGTTTTTACATTCTACTCATACATTTGATTGATTTCGATGCGGACACTCATTTGAGATTGCACTTATGTAACGCCAAGAAAATCCTAGAATAAATGTTTTCATACACAGATGACAAAATGTGACATTATTATTATTATTATTATTATTATTTTATCCCAAGAATAGAGCAAATATAACTTTATTATCCTTCACCGGTGAAAGCTCTAAATGTTTACCAGCAGAGTGATGGTAAATAAAAGCCCCGGTTCATGTGAAATCTGATTTTAGAGTCACTTTAAAACAGGGATGAGCAGACTCTTCACCCCATTTGCATGTACTGCACTTAAGCTGTCAGAAATATGTTTTATATGCAGCCTATATTTAACTTATTACTACTGATATATTTAATCCCGTGGCAAGAAAAAAAATTATATCTTTCCTGAGTTTCCGTATGTATTATATAGATGTGATTGGTTCCATCGGGGGGAAAAGTTTCACATAGTGAGATTTTTACACATACCAAGCTAAGGTTTACTTAATTACAACCTCCAGGCAAAGCAGGAGCCCCTTTTTTTTTTAAATTCTGTGAATGTTAATATGCTAAATAATGCAGATCCTCAACACTTCAAGCATGAGCCACACATCTGGCAGCTTACCATTTAAATTACAGCAAAAGAAGTGAGACAGATAGGAGGAAAAGGAGGGAAAATGGAGGATGGAAAACACTTCAAATGTAATTTTACAATAAATGGAAGAAAGGGGAAATGTATTGCCACCCAACTTCATTCATGTTATGATATTTCATAATTTTCAATTGCATACATTAGAGTGTCAAAAGGCTCTAATGTATGGTTCAGCTCTGGTGGAGACAGAAATTATCGAGTAGTGACAGTTAATAATGGCTCCTCTGCACAGAAAACAAATCAAAACTTTGGTGCATTTGCATCTTTCATGAAAGCAGAACAAGATATCTTAATACTTTTGTCTGAGCAAAGAAGAAGAAAGAAAACAAGACTATAACAGATAAAGTTGGTCTAAAATTTAGACGAATGAGCAAATTGTGCAACAATTATTTTATTTGTTGAATAAAAAAATCCCAAATTTTAAGTATATTTTGCATAATTTAAAAAAGTATTTTGTATTTGCTTCAAAATCTTTTAAATCATGCAGCTCTATTTTAATTTCACCGACTGACTATTTTCTGTACTTTTAACACGTTTTAAGCGGCGTTGTATGGATTGCGATGCAAAAAAATATATATATATTTTTTGTGGTTTTGCATGCTAAAGGCACATTCATTTTCTTTCTCCCCAGAAGCCAGTTGTGGAAACACTGGGAAAAAGAGTGACTCATGTGTGGAGAAAGCAGAGGAAGCCATTCACTTCAAGGTAACGCTGAGATTTACCGGGACAAGTTTCGACCCCTAAACATGAGTATTCTCTGCTTTCCTGTTTCCTTTCCACCCCACTTTTTTTCCCAGACCTTACAGACACACGCCTCCCCGGCTTATTATCTGAGATTTGTCAAAATACATTTCACAGTAACAGGTAGTTCTCAGCCTTCAAAGCCAGTTTTGATCTGCTTGACAAGCCAAAGCAGCTCAGATTCTGTGAAATCAGCAATGCCAGTGTTTTTTTTCTTCTCCAAACCATCTAAATATTCATCTTGTCCGGTGCTACAGAAGACTTAAGCTAAATTAATCAAAGCTTTCATGCTACCTGCCATACTTTGAAGTGGTAATTGTAAAATGACTGTGCTGATCTGGCATTGCTGGTCCATCCCGGCCGTGGTGCCTCTGCCGCGGCATTTTGTTGTTTTGTAGTTGTTGTTTAGGTAGTTAGACACTGATGAACATCAAACCTGCTTTTGTTTCTCCCTTCTCCACCCCACCAACTTTTCCTTCCTGCTAACCTCCTTTTTTTGATGCATCAGAAGCTCTTCGGTACGGTGGCCCCAAGGTGTAAATGAACAACATTAAAAAAAAAACAGAATTACATTTGGAAAAAAACAACAACAACACAACAACATTTGAAAAAACAGAATGACATTTGAAAAAACGGAATTACATTAAGCCAAACCGGAAGTGGCCAAAGCAGAAGTGGCACGATCACATTAGAAAAAAACGTGTGTGTGTGTGTGTGTGTGTGTATGTGTGTGTGTTCTGTGTTCGGTTTTATGTTGTTAAGGCTAAAGGATAGCATGCTAACTACCTCCGTGTGTGTGTGTGTGTGTACTGTGTTCAGTTTTGTGTTGTTAATAAAGTTTTAAAAAAAGTTTGTCTTAATGTAATTTCGTTTTTTCAAATGTTGTTGTGTTTTTGTTGTGTTTTTCGAAATGTAAATCCGTTTTTTTCTAATGTGATTCGGGCCACTTCCGCTTTGGCCACTTCCGCTTTGGCTTAATGTAATTCCAGTTTTTCAAATGTCATTCTGTTTCTTCAAATGTAATTTCGTTTTTTCAAGTGTAATTCCGTTTTTTCAAATGTTGTTGTGTTTTTGTTGTTTTTGTTGTGTTTTTCCAAATGTAATTCTGTTTTTTTAAATGTTGTTCATTTACACCTTGGGTTCACCGTACTTCGGAGCGCCATTAATCAGCGACCAGCTAAATAAATGAGTGTGTTGATACGTTTTATTTCTCCAAAACCTCCACAGACCATGTTTTCTCTTCCCCTTTCTGTCCCGTTTTTTAAAAACCTGTCAGACGTTGTGGTGTTGAACCCAGTTGTCTAATGATTAAGTGGAGTGATCTCCAACCTGCCCCAGCCTGGGAGCACAAGGGATCAGATTTCAGCCCTTCAACCTGCAGTGCAGGCCTAATTAAAATGAATTTTCTCCAGGCAACCACTTTGCCCATGGGGCAGGGATACAGCTATATACGAAACCCTCCTCTTAAGGTATTGCATTAAATTTATTGTGTGAAGACACCAGAGAACATTGTGGTTTATATACCTCCTGCGTTTCTTTTCGCTCTGCTTTCCCTCTTGCTTCTTTCTACCTTTTTATTGTGATCATCACTCTGGAATCCAAGCTTGCTTTGGCATAGATTGCCCTATGAAAACGGATAGAGCTTTTATGGGACCCTGGCCTTTTACAACTTCCTGGGTCCAGTTTATTTCAGAAGAAGAGACAAAGAGTGAAAAATGGAGAGCAGGAAAGGATGAGGAAGAACAAACTGGAACTGAGAAAGGTAGAACGAGAAACAGAGAGGTGGCTTATTCCAACTGTGGATCTCATTAACATACATCAGTGTGTATGTCACAACTTCAAGCAGAAAGCCACTAAGCCCACCCAAGGGCAACGCAGACGGGGCTAGCAGGGCCAGGGAAAGCAAGCCGTTAACATGTTGGCGGCTTAACAAATACTATCTTCTCGCAAGTACCTTGGTGAAAAAAATTAAATCCCCCTTCCTAACTCAGTTTGTGTTTATGACGATGATAGTAAACGACTTGTGTGGAAGGGGGAGAAAAACTGCGCCAGCTGCTCCAATATCACATACTTAACGCCACCGTCACTGTATGCATGTTTCCCCAAATGAACTCGATTTGAAGGATGGCGTGCCGTATGCGATTTTGCCGTCGTTCGTGTCTCGTGTCAATTGAGGCGCTGGTGAGATATAGGTGAAGTCCCCGAAAATGCCACACGCACTGTTGGTGTCGCCGCGTGCATCCCCCAAGATAAATTCAAAGGCCCTCCGTTTCCTGCTTTGATTACAAACGACATCCGTATGTGTTCTCCCTGATTCCTGTTCCTCACAGAAGAAGCCAATCAAGAAGACAAATAGCTGCGGCCCCAGCGTGAACGGCAGAAGTGCACCGCCTCTGCAGGCAGACGAGCAGAAGATGCAAGCTTCAGTGGAAAACCTCTCCACCGAGGAGATGGAGGGCTACACATTCTTTTTAAGGTAAGTATCTACAATGCTTGTGTTTCATTTGGGACAAAAACAATTACAAGTGGAAGCAACCAGACAGATAATTACGACAAAATGTGCACTAAACACTTTATGAACTATGTGGACTATTTTATACTAAATCCTACCTAAATCCCATTAAAATAGTTTCCTGTTTAGAATAAAGTAATGGCGAGAAACAAATCCAGAGCTATTCAACCTCAATCTGCCCTGAAAATAAAGTGAATTGTGAGAAATTGGATCTCAGCTTTTCTAAGGCCCTGTTTACAGGAAAACGATTTCTGGTGAAAATGGAAGAGTTTCGTTGTGTTTGTACTGTTCGTTTACACAAAGATTACAAATGTTTTCTCTGGCACAATTTTAGACCTTGTTTACACGACAACGATCCAATGAAAACTGATTTTTTTTTTTTATTTCTCTTAACACATTTTCATGAAAACATTCCAATTACAATCTCTGTTTACATAGTAACAGTGGACATGGAAAAGGTGTAATTCCCTCACCACACCACTAGTAGGTGCTATGTTCTTTAAAACTTGAAACTGTAAAGGCCCCGGTATAGCTCTGCGTTTTGCCGAATGCCGCTCTACGCTCTACGCGTGCGTGCTGTGCGCAGGCAGTTCACAGTATAGCTCTGCGTTCGTTCTCACGTTAATGCTCGCGTTTTCGCTCCAAATACTTGACGCCATTTGAGCAACAGCAGGGCGGAGCGTTTACCTACGGGACAAATTGAGGTAGCTGATTGGTCATTTGCTGACACGCCTACTGAATTGATTGACAGGTCGGGTGGGAAAAAAGGCACTTCACACAGCTTCTGCCGCAGCGGTGTTCTGTGTTTATATGTTAATAAAAAGTTCTAAAAAATAAAATAAAAACAGGGAGCGCTGGTCCAGCACACCAGAACACCAGGAAATATTTAGAACCTCGCGCAGCCACGTTGGACATGAGTTTAGTTCGCTCGTGACAAATTCATTCATTTCCTCATCATTTCAGTCATGGAGTCAGCGGAGGAGGAAGCGATCACTTGACTTTTGGCAAAAAAACAAAAGAAAAGTCCAGATCAGGGATGAAGAAGGGGAATTTAATACATTTGTGTCTCATACAAAACAGTCCGGCGCCGGGCAGTTTATTGTGAGACAACGCGCTTGCGTACGCGGTCGTAAAATTTGAGCTTGGCGCGTACATGCCCTGCGGGGCTACGCTTGTGCCTCTGCGTACGTACGGCGTACAGCGGCGTACTGCCGTACGCAGAGCTATACTGGGACCTTAAGTGCGCATGCGTTACAAAAAATGTTCTACCTGAAAGCCGCTACAGTGGTCGAGATGGCAGAGAATAAAATATTTCTATGGACAGACGACAAGGTTCAACTGTTGCTAATAGCCATAGTTAGATTCATGAGTTAGAAGCACAAACAATATGGTATCCGCCATTGTCGAAAGTTTATTTTTCTGTGGACTGTAGGAAGCCGTTATGTTTTGCATCCTATTGCTCATGAGCCAGTGATTTCCTGACAGAAAATGCCTTTTTTTTTGTTTTTTTGTTTACACGACAACGGACACCGGGACGTTTTTGAACCATTCCACTTTGGAACCTATTCTAAGGCCCTGTTTACATGAGAACGACATCTGGTGAAAATGGAAGTTTCGTTGCATTTGTACTGTTCAATTACACAGAAATTGCAAATGATTTCTCTGACAAGGGCGCAATTTTAGAATAGGTTCCAGAGTGTAATGGCTCAAAAACATCCCAGTCCCCAAAACGTCCCAGTGAATATAGAAACTATCGACAATGGCGGATAACATATTGTTTGTACTTCTGACACTATAGACTATACTACGACATTCCCTTAAAAATTCAATGTCTTCACCGGCCTATATGTACATGTATTACGCCTATTTCTGTTGCTTTGCTGTGGTAGTTTTTTTTTTTTGTATGTCTCAAATCATGCCCTGTTTAGGACGTTTTCTTCCCTTTTCTCATCTAAGCAAAAATATTATTCTGAACAAGAATAAGATGGCCGCGCTTTTGTAGTAGCAGCTTCGTGCACTTCGCCCATCTTTCGGACGACTGTACATACATGTTCTCGTCGTATCTCGGTGCAATGATAATAAAGTTTACTCTGATTCTGATTCTGAAATATAACTGTGGCTATTAGCAACTGTTGAATCTCATCATCTGTCCATAGAAATATTTGATTCTCTGCCATCTTGGCCGTTGTAGTGGCTTTCAGGAAGAATATTTGTTTTTACTCATGCGCACTTAGAGTTTCAAGTTTCAAAGTACATAGCACCAACTAGTGGTGCGGCAAGGGAATTACACCTTTTCCATGGCTACCATTCGTGTGTAAACAAAGACGACATGTTCATGTAAACATGTTAATAGAAATGGAAGAAAAAAGTTTTCATTGGATCGTTTTCATGTAAACAAGGCCTAAAACTGATTGAATGCAGACTGAATTTTCAGATAGTTAAAAATGTTTTTAGCTTACTGTTGCATGATTTGAAACAACAACCAGGATGTTGCTTTAATCATAGCATCACTTTGCTCTTTCTCCTCTCCTATGCACTAGATGAAAAACATGGGTTTCCCTCCTGCTTTAGCATTTAATTTTAATTGAAAATCACAGAATTATGAAAATCCAACCAGCACAAGATGGAGAGAATTTCAAACCCCAATGCTTAATTTGTCCAAAGCAACAAGGTGCCATCCAGTATGGAGCGTCAAAACAGCCTGAATTAAAAAAAAAAAACTGCTTGTTTCAACTAAAAAAGTCGCAATTATTTGTTTTTGTTTGAACGCAAGCTAAATTAAGGGGAGGAGATTCCCAGATGCACGGCTACACTCGAGGGTGAGACAATCAGAGACTTTACGTTTGTGCAACAGAAACATAAAGCGAATTTCTCCCTGGAGATTAAAAAGGACCCGCGTTTCCTCATTTCTGGGAGTTTGTAATTTGTAGCTGCTGGTCACATATTAAACAAGATCAGAGACTACTCCCTGACATCTTCTGAACATACTTGGGGAATTCAAATGATTGCCAAAGCATCCTGCCAACAAATATGACGACACAGGGACTATCTTAAGGGGGTGGACACACACACACACACAAAAACAACTACCACAACACAGACAGCTCACAAAGAGACACAATTAAATGGTTTCCACAATTATTCATAGCGCAGCTTTTTACCTCTGAGCGGTAGCCGCTTGGGCAGAATGAGACGTTTCTGTCAGTTAAAGGTACGAATTGTATTGAGCTGGAACTTCGGCTTTTCCCCGATGCCCTGTGAAGGTGCTGCTGCTATTGATTTCATCTTTACAAGCTCACACATTACAGTATCTCGGAGCTGAAGGCGCCTCTTCTGCCCTCTCCTCATCAGACTATTAGAAAGATACAGTGCCAGTGTTGAATCTGACAACAAAGGCAGAGAGGCGGCAGTCTCCAACTCATACCCTCACCCATCTCTCCCTCTGTGGCGTTTGATTTGCTCAGGGCTTTTCTATATCACCTGGAAACTTGCAGAGATCAAGAAAAAAGGGGATTTCTCATGGATTTATCTTTTAATTTTATTTGCCATTGCGATTTCATCCCATGTCTTCTGGCCCTTTCAGAGCTTTCTCTTCCCGACTATACGTGCATCCTTGTTTATGTTTTTGTGCCTAGCTGCGCGCACATATGTCTGCATATTCATGTGTTTTAGGTGCGAAGGGGATTCATACTGCACTGATTGAGGGATATTACTGCCATCTATTGAGCCACAAGAGGCTTAGCTCGTTGGGATTTTTATGGGGCACCCTGACACAAATGTGCGAATCAGAGGCTGATGCATAATTAAGCAAACACTCAGAAACAGGAAGATTCAGTTCAGATAAGAATGACACAGATACTGAAACACAATGCGTTCGGATTAAAGTCACAATAAGAGGCATTTTATTCTGCTCGCAGAATACTCCAATATGTACCGGTACCCTATGGTGCCTGGTGTACATGAACACAGTAACGGTTAAAGGTGTTTCATGTAAAAGTTGATTAGTTTTTTGCTTTATCCATAGCAGAAACACAATGAGGTAGCATATATTAAAATAATTGATGTATTTGACTTGTAAAATTTAGTTCACATTTCTCTTAACCTTCTATGACATCATGTTTTCAGGTCATTTGTTGTTGTTTTATACAGTTGACTTTTTGAAATTAGTTCCACGTTTGCTGCATCCAAAGTGCAACTAGCAGCCTTAAAAAGAGGTAGAGGAAGCCTCACACAAGGAACTATAAAAAACCCATACACTATTGGTGATAGCTTCATGCACTTTTCTTGCATGTATTGACAGTTTGGAGTCAGTTTTCGATAAATGAAAAGGGGTATGAATATGTGTTTGGTATGATCCACCAGTTTTTTTTTTTTTTCAAGACTTGTGCTAATAGCAGCTTGGGAAACTTTTGCAGGACTTCCTTTTTTTCAACGTGTGCACGATTAAAACCCTTCATTCAGTCCAGTTGTTGTGAGTCAGTCCAAACAGAAGTTTGCTGACTTTTAACAGTATCATAAATGTCATATGCAGAAAACAAATAAATAAAAACCTGCCCCTGATCCATGCTTAACCTCATGCATCAGCGGTTACTGTCAACTAGCTTTGTGTTGCATCTCACCAATGTCACCCAACTATTTTTTTTCTTCTTCTCTCATTTGAGGAGAGAAACCTGTTTTAATCAAACTCATTCTCACATAGCAATTAGATCTAATTAGTCCAATTATCAAGATTCTAATTACATTAAAATATACCCCCTAAATCTCATATCAGTTATAGTATGTGTGACGTGTCCTGATCTGGAGACAGGAAAAGACAACGAGTGAAGACAAAGCTCAGTGGAAGGTGCAAAAAGAGGAACACCCTCCAGAGGACAATAGACAGCAGACATTAGTCCCAAACGTGTGTATTATAAGACAGAAAGGCCAAATGGGGATCAATTTAACCTAACCTTTATTCAATTGTTTCACACTCTGAATGATAATGTCACTGATTGTGATGCTATGATTAGTTACATCCTTGTTTTCTGTCTCAGTTGGATTAGTGGTGAACCAGACGTGTTTCTGGGTTTATCAAACATTAAGGCCTCAAAAGTTATTGGTTTAAATGCAATTTTTAAATAACGTTTGGAAACACAATCATGCCCATGCTAACAAATGTGAAGCATTGTGCACAACAACATATGTGCACACAAACAGACCTGCAGGATCTGTTGCTGTGGTGGTGCAGTATGACTCTAGATGCACAACACACACACACACACACTGTTCTTCACTGTGAAGTTACAAGGAACACACTGACCTAATTTCCTCCCAGTTAGCTCGCCTCGTTGGGGACCAGCGTTCCTCTCCACCCGTTTCCCCCAACCGAGCCCATGCGAGCTCTCCCCCAGTCTGTGTCTCTGGCTCTGTGTCAGTCTGTGCCCTCCATCTGTTGGAGTCTAAGCAAAAAAAAAAAGATTAGCAGGAAAGTGAGCAGTCATTCTGCTCAAAGTGTCTCATCTTCTCTCTGTGTTGCTAATCGTGCATTAGCCAAGGCTGTAACGAGACGAGGTACTAAAAGTTCACTGATATTGATATTTTAACAATATTTTTATGAAAACAACTTTTGACACAAGTTCAACTGAATGGCATCTCTCCTTTTCTGCTTTTTTAATTCAATTCATTTGAAAAATACTTGATTAGTCCTAAAGGGAAATTAAGTGTTGTCATAGCTCATCCTGGTTTCATTTAGGGATGCACCGATCCACAATTCTCACTTCCGATCCGATATTTAAAAACTGGGTATCGACCAATACCGATACTTTTCCGATCCGATACTATTCAGGTATGTGAATCTGTATAATGGATTTTTTTTACTGAGACTATTCATTTTAACATTGTTTGAGATACACACTCTTGAGCCGTATAACAGGAAACTCACACACTTCAACAGCACACAAGAGGCAGGTCTATACCACACACATGTCCTTCTCACTCATGGTGCAGCTGGAAAAACTAAAAAAACGCTAAGCATTATGGGAAATACAACAAAATCCACTCCCCTTAAGCCCTAAGGGAGTGGATTGTGTTGTATTTCCCATAATGCTAAGCGGTTTTTTAGTTTTCCAGCTTTAGGTGCAGCTGGAAAACTAAAAAACCGCTAAGCATTATGGGAAAGACAACAAAATCCACTCCCTTAGTGGTTTTTTAGTTTTTCCAGCTGCACCATGAGTGAGAGGGACATGTGTGTGGTATAGACCTGCCTCTTGTGTGCTGTTGAAGTTAGTGAGTTTCCTGTTGTAAGGCTCAAGTGCTCTTTGAAGCTGGATAGGAAATATCGGCAGGTTGGATCCGATATCCGATACTTAAAATTATGCTGGTATCGAATACCGATACTGAATCGGATCGGCCCCATCCCTAGTTTCATTCAAGAGCTGTGGGCAGGAAGGATCTCCCTCAGTGAATCCGAAGAATCTTGCCACAGATACTGATCCGTCCACCCGGATCCAACTTGCTGTCAGATCCGGCGGGCCTCTCCATCCTGAATGCTGTGCACAGTTCCTCCTTGAGCGACGGTCACTCCTCCCAGCAGTCTGCCGATCTCCTCGCCACCACGGACAGACAGCTGAAGGTGCCGGGGGATGATCCCGGTCCTCCCGTTTGTCACGAGCCGAGTTTAATCAGCTCTAGGATCTCTGCGGTCAGGTACTCAAGCACCGCCGCCAGGTTGACTGGAATTCATCCATGGTGCCTCCTTTTCAACTCATTTGGGATTTTGGGCTATAATTGAGGCATTTGAGCTTTGAGATGTTGATCAACTGCTCCTGATTGTTAAAAAAAACACACTGTTGCATAGTCACACATCATAATAAATGCCTAAAGTAAATAGGTTTCAGTAAAAAATCCTTCCAGCTGCACAGCGTCCGATACCAGAGGAAACAATCATCCAAATAAAAACAATTTACATCCAGAAAAAAGTGAAATTAAAGCTTTCAAAAGCAATAACTCAGAATGAAATAACAGAGCTACCCCAACATTCAATTCAATTCAATTCAGTTTATTTAAAAAGCACCAAGTCACAACAGAAGTCGCCTCATGGCACTGAACAGAAACATTCGTATATAAAAATAAGTAAACAGAAACGTTCCCTGAGCGTCGCAACTTGTGCTTTCCATAAATTGATCTTTTCCAATCAAACTCATTGTCACAAGAGACCAAAATGAAATACTTTATCAAGAGAAGCCATTTGATCAATATTATGAAATATATAAATTAATTAATGTGCTAAATTTATCTAAAGTGCAAAATTACCTTTTCTCAACATATCTTAAGTATCAGTCAGACCAAGCAGTTGACTGCATATTTTTAATCAAATGTATTATTTTTATATTGCTTCTTTTTTATCACATTTTGACTAACTGAGTGATACTTATTTAAAAGTCTGCGTGGGAAACAATTTTATTTGTACCTATACTTCAAAGTTTGGTTGGCATTTTTCTTTTCAACGCAAACAGAATAACGAGAGGCTCAAACATTATTTACTCAGCTTCAAAGCGGACAAACCACCGTGTGAACACGGGCTCTTCTTCTCAACACGTAGCTGCAGAGGCTGCAGGGGATGCTAGGGAAGCTGCCTCCACAGCACAGCTGGAGTGGTGCCCAGTGCTGTCCTAGAATCCTAGAAGTTGGTTTCAACTCCTGCAGCTTCAATAATCATTGAACCAAACAAAGTACCGTATTTTTCGCCCTATAAGTCACAGGTTTTTTTTACATAATTTGCACACCCTGCAACTTATACGCTGAAGCGACATATTTACAGTGATGGGAATAACGGAGTTACAAATAAACGGCGTTACAAACGGAGTTATTTTTTTCATTAACGGGTAATCTAAGTAGGTACTATGTCTATCGTTACAACGCCGTTACCGTTACAAACACTAAATGGGGGTACGTTACTTTTGTCTTCCGCGCGCTGTCTCTCGCTGCTTGTTTACTTTTTCCCTTGGTGTAGGAGGGGGAGGGAGCAGAGGGGAGGGAGGGGCGAAACAATAAGGATGATGCTGATTGGCTAAGGTAGAGTGTCAGGTAGAGGTCAGCCAATTAGAGGTTTTGTTGTTCAGTTCACTCGCAAACACACGCCAGCTTCAATCTGAAAAGTTAGCAGAAGTCCGGCAGCAATGGCGAGTCTGGAGGGAAAGTTGGCGTTTTCAAAGTGGAAATCCAGAAACTACTTTACTCTCCTTGAGGTAAAAGGCAAGAACGTGCATGTGAAGTGTACATTATGTCCCGGAGCGAAGTGTTTGTTTGCGTCTGTCATAATCTGATCTGATGAAGCATCTCACAACTCAGGTAATTCAGATTTTCAGTACTGTTTTAAAAGTACTTCATATTGTGAAAATGGTTCTTTTGTTTTTAAGAAAATTCTTGAAGAACCAGTTGTGTGAGGGTTTGATTTTATTTTACACTACAAAGCACTTATTTTAACTGTTTACTTTTATTTCTAAGAAAACACTTGAACAGTACAGGGTGTGCATAGAGCTGAAAACACAATTGTTATATTATTTTGTTAACCTGTATTTTGTAATGAAGAAAAAACTTGAAGTATAGTATGTCAACCAGTCATGTTCTGTTGAGGTGCTGTAAGCATTTCTACTTAAAATTCGTAGATATATCTAAACTTAAACCAACCAAACAAACAATAGTTACTTTCCCTGGTAACTAATTACTTTTATAGGTGA
The DNA here is from genome assembly GCA_038048925.1 of Garcialebias charrua. Taxonomy (NCBI): domain Eukaryota; kingdom Metazoa; phylum Chordata; class Actinopteri; order Cyprinodontiformes; family Rivulidae; genus Garcialebias; species Garcialebias charrua. The sequence continues at coordinate 7,555 of JBBPBX010001832.1, read as the reverse complement.
GTAATTCAGTTACTAACTCAGTTACTTTTTGGGAGAAGTAACTAGTAACTATAATTAATTACTTTTTTGAAGTAACATTCCCAACACTGCATATTTATGGATTTTTCCACTTTATTAGACATATTTGGACTGATGCGACGTGTAAGGTCCCCTTTAGAAGAACCACTTTCGCACAAGGTTCTCTGTCGGTGAGAGGATCTACAGTTTGGAACTCTTCCTGCTATTATAAAATCCACAACCAGTTTCAATATGTTTAAAAAGCAAACAAAACTCTGGTTATTAGGGTTGCACCGATAAATCGGCCGGCCGATCCATCTGCCCCGATTTCCTTAATTTGGGGAAATCGGCGATCGGCCGATCGTTAAATGAGAAGCCGATTTTATCCACCGATCGCACATGCCTCTGAAAATCAGCCGCTGTCCCTTTTTCTCTGCTGTGAGAGGAGGTGGGGGGGCGGGGGGGGCTGACTCAGACCCGCGCACCAGGTCACGTCTGCACATGCGCGTTAAACAGTCAACACAGGTCACTCGGAGCAGCCATGTTGTCTGTTTGGAAGTTCTATTTTAAAATGAGCAAAAGATCGCAATTTGTGTAAAGCTGAAGTAAGTCGTGGTGGAGCCACAACAAAAACCTTTAATACAACAAGCCTTGTTCGCCATAATAAGAAATCGCCACGCAGCCAAGTGTGCAACGTTTGAAGCGAGCAACCAAGCTAAGCTAATGCTAAAGCTAGCGCTATCAAAGAGCCAGTCGGTGTGTCGCTGTTAACTTTTATGAGCAACGAAAAGAGCAAAGCTACCACGAGGAAAGTGATGGAGTTCATGGCATTAAACGACCAGCCCTTTTCAGTCGTTGAGGACAAAAGTTTTAGAAGCTTAATCTGTAGCACGTGAGCCCATGATAAAATATGCCGAGGCGAATATATTTTTCTGATGTTTCGTTACCGGAGTTCAGCCAAGCTTTGAGAGACACCCGCCGCAGCCTGCTAAAAGCTGATCCAAATACACTCAGCTTTACAACAGACATGTTTATGTTTATGTTTATTAAATTTGTTCATTTTTTACAAGAGAAACACAATACAGTACAAGACAATCCCATAAATGATAATGTACAGAATATAAAAAAATGAAAGGTAGCAGAAAGAAGAATAAATCTTATTATATCTGCCCCTTTTTTCAAACAATCAGATTAAACGATAATAATTTTCAACCAACAGTACAAAGTGACTAACTCTTTCTAATTTTCTAACCAATACAACATACATTACGCTATTTTATATATTTTTTTTAAACAAATTCGTTTTGATCATTTTCTTAAATGTAAACATTGACTTGGCATTTTTAACTACATTCTCCAAGCTGTTCCATAATCTAATTCCTGGACATCTGGACTTCTGATGTAAGTTTAATGTCCATGTTAAGTTTTACTGCACAGTGGATTGACGAACAATTCGAACGTCATCAAGTACTCAAGCACAGACCGTGGTGTGGGTAAAGCCAAAGCTACGTTGCTGGAGGCTGTTGTGAGAAGATTCATCAACTTTGAGCATGATGAGCCCCTGTACAGCTTGGCCACTATTCTGGATCCAAGGCAAGTAACTGTGAATACTGTATTATATTTTAATCACAATTACTTTTAGCCTACTACTACTATATTTCAACAAACATTTAAATTAAATTTAAAATAAACATTTCTCGATTGAAAATTTAAATAATCAAGACATGTTTATTTTAAATTTAATTTAAATGTTTTTTTTAATTGCATGTAAATAAAGAAATGCATTCATATGCTTTTCTTTATTTACATGCAATTAAAAAAACTTTTAATGTATACAAAACACAATGATTGACCCATCTTTCTTTGTTTATGCAAAACAAGGTACAAGAATCACTACTTCTCAGCAGAGGGGGGGACCAGATGCACACCTGCTGCAGGAACATTCTCTGAAGTGGGACCTCCTGACATCGATGAATCTGCAGCAAAAAGGTGTAGTCTACTGTTTGCAGTTCAAGATGAAATCTTAAAGGAGAACATTGAAAAGGAGCAACAGCTGGCCAGCCCTTCAGCTATGCAGGTACAGAACTACCTATCGGAGGTTCCTGTCGAAAGGGGCCAGGACCCATTGGTCTACTGGAGGATCAATGAAAATTGTTTCCCTCATCTTGCTCTACTTGCCCGAATCTCTCTGCCCCATGCACAAGCATTGAAAGCGAGCGCCTGTTTAGCTTGGCTGGACATGTAGTAGATGAGAAAAGAAGTCGCCTGTCTGGTGACAAAGCAGAAATGCTTTTGTTCATCAAGAAAAACCTGCCACTAATGAAAAAGTGACTGGAATAAGTCTGTGAGGACAAACTTACCTGTGCGAGTGTTGTTTCTTATTACCCACTGACTTGAAAATGTTACACATGCTGCATTATCTTTTTTTGTTTTGTTTTTTAAAATGTAACAAGTGAAAGAGTAAAAAGAACTGATTTTTTTTTATGGTTAAACTTCGTTTACAATAAAGTAAGATTGGAAAATTTAAGGTGCATTTTGACCTTTTAACACCTGAAAATCGGTATCGGCCAAAATCGGAATCGGCAGGTCAGACTTTCTAAAAATCGGTGATCGGCCAGAAAATTGAAATTGGTGCACCCCTGTTATGTCAAAAACAGAACTGTACCCATTTTTGACATGTTACATTTCTCTGTTTTGTATCCCTTATGTTGTGCTATTTTTAAGGACTACCATTTCAATTTTTTGATTTTTTTTCTAATTCTTATTTTTTATTTATTTATTCATGTATTTTATTTTTCTTAAAACCCCATCTAGGGACAAGTGCTGCGAATTAGTTTGTTGCTATTGAACTATGATGCAAACATGAGACTGCTGTTTTACTCAGTTTGTCTGTGTCGATGTGTGTCTGTCCCTATCAAATAAATAAATTACATTACATTACGGTGGAAAATATGTAATGGAAAAAAGGCTTTTTGTTTTACTTTGTTGATTGAAAGTTTTTAACATGAGAAGTCTTGTGAGACTTTGTGTCATGTGATGTTATCATTAATCATAAGAAACCCCTGCTTCCTGTGGAGTCATTTTTTTTAATTTTTATAAGGAAGAACTAAAGTGTCGGATCAGCCTGCAGTAGAATACTGTACAGCAGAGAGGAGAAAACCACCTGCATGGCCCCTCTCTGAACCACAGCTCAGAGCAAGGGTCAATCGATTCTGATGCAACTCCGGGAGAAGATGGTCACCTTTGAGTCCCCCCTTTGCTCTCCAAGTCCAAGTCTGCTTTCCAAGCAGAAAAGCTGTGTACGTGCATGTGTATGCGTGTGTGTGAAAGCAAGGCCTCTGGCTACCTCAACTATAGTGTATGTCAGTTTTTTTTTTCTTCGCTGTGGCTAGACTGGCCCTGGGTCACTTCAGGTCTCCACATAAACTCAACATGCTATTTCCTTAAAGGGAAGTGAGGCTGTCAGCAACCTGGCAACCCAATGCTGCAATACGATTGGTAAATCTGCAGTGACTCCAGTCCCATTTGTGGTCTGGCCAAAATGAATGCGTTCTCCACTGGCATGTGAAGACCATGATAGAAGTGGCAACATCTTTAAGAACAAATGAAGGATTGTGTTTGCGTATGACGTTCTGCGTGAAAAGAAAGACCCTGAGTTGACACATCTTTCCCACTCTGTTTTAAAAAAAAAAATCTGTAATCAATGGTTCTCCATTCTGATATAAACATTTCAAAGCAAAACGGCAAAAGTCAACAAATTATATCTTGAGAATTCTCAAAAATAGCTAATGTACTGCAGTAAAAACATGCACTAATGCACTCTGACTTGTGCAAATAAGCATGAGCTTTTAGGGAAACATCTCTGACGGGCAGTTTTGAAGATGTAACTGACAAGTTTTACATGTTTATGTGTTTAAAATGCTCACATTGAAGTAAATGTGTATATAGCAACATGTCATCAGCAACCATTTTAGCTCTGTAACGCCGTTTTGCAGACTCTGATGTGGCATGTGTTGGAATGCTCCCACAGCTTGCCCACTAACCTGTTAACCATTTGTGTAAAAATATAATTTAAAAAAAAAATCACATTTCTGTTATTTGCTCCTCCCATACACACAGGCTGTAGTTCGTCTAACTCCAATAATAATTTCTTTTTTTCCCTTGTGTTAATTCCGTCTTTATCTCACTTTTCCTGCCTGTAATTTTCTCCATCTTTCTCTCTCTCCGTCTTGTCTCGAGCTCTCTGGTGACAATGTCCTGCAGTTATGAGGCAAGGTCAGAGGAGTGAAATCCATTTAAATACTGATGCAACTCTCGGGAGGCCCAGACTCAGCCTCCACAGCACCTCTCCCTGTACACCTCACCCACATTGATGAAGGGATGGATCTCTGTAGCACAATTCATATTTGTCCCGCGTTAACCATTTGGCGTTAGAGCATACAAGTGTTTTTGTGTTTATTTATTCTGTCTGTTCACCTCCAGATGTTTATAGACAAAAAACAAGAAGCTATTCGTACTTTTTAGAACTGTGGTAGCTGATCATGTAGCGAGTGCTCAGAGTGTGCCAACATGTTTGTTGATCCCAGATGCTTCTGCATTTGAAGTGCGCACCAAGGGACCTGCCATTTTCCTGGTTTAATACCGTCTCATACTTGGCGATGAGGGATTCAATAAAAGCACCACATGTTGCTTCATTGGACAGGCCCATAGCCCAGGTGTAAAAGTAAAAATGAAGTCTTACAATTTATTCATTTATACCATTTTATATTCCATACGTGGCAACATTACAATGGACTAATAGGAGCACAAATACATTTTCCCGTGACCCTTTTCTCAATAAAAGAACCTTCTTCCCAATACTAGTTTAAAAAAATGTTTTGTGGTAAAGTTTTGTATGTCTTACTGATGAATCAGGTTGTAATGGAAAACAATGCTAATACATTAACTAATAAATTTGATTTATTGCGATTTCTGGGAGTAGTTTCTCCTTAATTTCCCCTTCATTAAACTTTTATTACTTCCTGTCTTACTGCTCTACCTCTACAAGTCCTGCCTGTTTGCCAGGAATTGTCCAGAAACACATGCTCTCCAAGTCAAACATGTTTGTTATTGCAGTGCATCTCCATTTCCAGGTTTGGCACAAGTTAAGCGCTACAACTAAAAATCCTCAGTTGCTCCATCTAGATTTTCTCTTCCATTGTAAGGACAATTAAATTCAAGCTTAGCACTGCAATTACTGTATTTTTTGGCCTATAAGTCCAATTTACAGGCCCTGCGACTTATATGCCGAAGCGTCATATTTGTGGATTTTCCCCATATTTATAAATCAATTTTGGCTGAGATATGACCGTTTTCATTCATTATGACTGAAAATATTGAACACTACCATTTTCAGCCGCTATATGGCATTTAAGTAGTCTGGCATGCCATTGTGCCATGTAATAGGTAAAAGTGGTTATTAATGACTCAATTGGCTTGCCATATAATGCCACCTTCATCCAGTTTGCCTGGAGCAACTGTCAAATCAGCTTCATTTTGCTGCAACACCCCAGCAAAATGAAGCTGATTTGATAATTGAAATGCATTTATTAAGTAAAAGTTCAACTGAGACACACCTTTGCCATAATATCGAGCTAACAAATACAGTAAATGTTTTAGGTGCTTATCTTGTTAAATTTTGAAGAAATGCACACCATTCCTGCTTCCTGATTTCCTCCCTCTGCGCACTTGTGAGGAACAGAGGCAACGGATACTTTTGAAAATGCAGCTGATTTGACCGTCAAAGTGCATTTATTAAGAAAAAGTTAAACTGAGACACACCTTTACTATAAAGTTGAGCAAACAAATAAATGCTTTTAAGTGTTAATCTTGTTAAATTCTTGTTAAAGTCCTCCCGTGCATGCTCCTGCGGCCGACATTTGGCAGCTAGTAAATTTTTAGCACAACACTGGCCCACATTTCCAGGTTGTCAGCCGTGACGCACTATAGATGTGATGTATACAGCGAAGCAACATTTTTATGGATTTTTCCACTTTATTAGACATGTTTGGACTGATGCGACATATAGGGCGGTGTGACGTATATGGCGGAAATTACGGTAATTACAAATATAGATCTGTGAAAATAAATATTGCAATTCAGGACAAGTCACAGCTAAAAAACGGTGTCCCGGTAGGACTGGCATGGCAGTCTACCACTACCGGTGTATGAATGTGTGTATGATGTGTAGCACTTTGAGATTTTTATTAATGAAAAGTGCATTATAAATTGAATTCATTATTATTATTATTATTATTATGAATGGGTGGATGGCTGGTACTGTGAAGCGCTTTGGGGCCCCTCATAGGGGGCTGGAAAGCGCTATATAAGTAAGCTCCATTTACCATTTACCATTTAAAACAGGTAGTGAGATGGGCTTCCAATGTCACTTTTTTTATTAGTTACTATGTAGTGATACACAAGAGTGACTAAGGGCTTTGTTGGCTCTTTGTATAGACGGCTTTGTATTAGGAAATCTCATAAGAACATGGGTTCTGAGTAGAGCATCTACATTCTTTGTCAGAAACCCACCATGTTTTGGAGAAGTGGATCCCCTTTCCGTAAAAAAATAAATAAAAGACCACTGCACCAGCTCATGTGATTATATAGATCAATGAGGACTCCTAATGCAAGAAAAGACTAAGCAAGAAAAAAAAAACTCTATACAGAAGAAGAGGACACAATTTTCCTTTACTTAAAGCTTACGCTTTAGAATTACACACAAAAAACTGATCAGTCAACCCCTGACTGTAATTACTGTTGATGATTAAAAATGGCAGACTTGATTAAAACTTTTAGCTACATATTTGTGCTTTCCAGTTATGGTTCATTCATAAAACCTAAAAGCTGAAGTACCGGTGCATTTTTCGCATGGCATTTGTTTCCATCGTCTGAATGACAATTTAGAAAAGGAGGCGATTGTGTCACCACCTCGACAGATCACAGATAAAACCCTTTTCAAAACAAACTCAATATCAGCCGTCTCAAAAAGTGGAATGTGAATAAAGCTGTGGCTTCTTCAGTCTTATCTGTTGATGACGAAGATAACTACACGTCTATAATCATCACAGCACGTGTGCATCTGGGCAAATATGAAAAAAAAAAAACCTCTTATCTGTCGATCTCTTTAGTCTTTTTACACAGTTTCGTTTTTGGTTCCTTGGTTTCTTCAACGGCAAAACAAGTCTTCATCTGGAGAGGGAAAAGTTATTGATTCTTTCTGATCAAAGGGATGTCTCTAAAGCTTTAAGTGGTCTTGCTCTGAAAACTTTGAGCTGATATAGATATACACTCATCAACCATCTCATTAAATCCACTGGTTGTGCTGGTACCAGGTTGGAGTCACTTTTTGCTTTCAGAACTTCCTGAAATCTTTTACAACGTAAATTCAAAAAGGAGTTGGGAACATTCCTCAGAGATGCCCATGCCAGCATCCTGTTGCTCAGTGGTGGGCAGCGCTAGTCCAAAAATTAGTTCCGCAATTTCTAAAGCGCTTATTAAGTTATTTAGGTCCGCAATT